>SJYX01008836.1:0-46677 GCA_006410675.1 Oreotragus oreotragus
AAGCTGAGCACTGAAGAATTGATGCTTTTGAACTGTGGTGTTGGAGAAGACTCTTGAGAGTCCTTTGGACTGCAAGGAGGTCCAACCAGTCCATCCTAAAGGAGATCAGTCCTGAGTGTTCATTGGAAGGACTGATGAAGCTGAAACCCTAATACTTTGGCCACCTGATGCAAAGAGCTGACTCATTTGAAAAGACCCTGATGCTGGGAAAGGCTGAGGGCAGGTGGAGAAGGGGACGACAGAGGATGAGATGGCTGGATGGCATCACTGACTCAATGGACATGAGTTTGGGTAAACTCCGGGAGCTGGTGATGGACATGGAGGCCTGGTATGCTGCGTCCACAGGGTTGCACAGAGTCAGACACGACTGAGGGACTGAACTGAACTGAACTGTATTGCCTCCCACTCAGCCAGTCCCTAGATTAGCCCCATGGATTCTCCTTGTTTAGTTCCTCTTGGATCTATTTCTTGACACTGCCCTACAGCCACAGTGTGCTCTGCTGAAGCCCAGGTAATGCTGTGGGTTTTAGGAATGGAGGCATGCGAATGTTTAAATGCCAGCTGATGGAGACATTGACCAGTGCTGAGTCTCGGAGCCTGAGCCAGAAGCAGCCCCAGTGGAAAGGGTGGGCAGGGCACTGAGGCCAGGGAGGAGAAGAGTACATTATGTGTGAGGTACACAGGGCCTGAAGTGAGGGGGTGGGAGTGGAAATGAAAAGAAAGCCTGGATGCGACAGACATTACCTCACCAGCATAAATACTCCTGAGGCTAGAACATGGTTTAATAATTCTGTTACTAGGGCAACAGCAAAAGAATCTATCTCAGAAGGAACCCAGCGTGGACTGTTTCTGCACAGGAGCTATAAGCTGGGAAAACAGAGGTGAAGGCCAGTAGCCTGATGACACAGCAGGATGTATGGACTAGGATTTTCTCATAGGCATTTTCCTGACCTTTCACCCTCTACAGTTGGGAAGAAACATGTGAAGCAAGCTCTCCAGGAAGGAGGATAGCAAGGCCATGAAGCAGAGGCTATTTAAGCCCCATAACAGACTACAGACCCTGCTCCTGAATCTTAGATTAATCCCCACCACAAAGGGAGGGCAATGTCTTGCCTGCATCTGCTGTTTTGGTAAAACTGAGCATGACCCCATGGGGCTCTGCTCACAGAAGCCTTTCTGTGTCCCCCATACTTGTTTGTAGGGGACAGACTTCAGGCTCCATGACCCTCCCTGACTCCAAAGGGCAGATTCAAACAGTTCCCAATAAGGAGAGGGAGGGGCTGCAGAGACAAGAAGGCAGTAGCCAAGAACCAATAGTGCAGCCTTGGGGCAGGGGCCTGGCTCCCCCTCAAGGGACACACATAACAGTGTCTTTCAAGCTCTTTATAGAACTAAACCCCCCAACAGATGGAAGATGTCAGCATTCTTCACGCCAGAGAAGACCACTTGAGGCCAGATTAAAAGGAGTACAGGCCCTGTGCACATCCTAATCTTATCAGAAATCCTGCCCTATCACTATGAAGTGAAGTGAAGTCTCTCGGTCGTGTCTGACTCTTTGC
Organism: Oreotragus oreotragus; assembly: GCA_006410675.1. Classification (NCBI taxonomy): domain Eukaryota; kingdom Metazoa; phylum Chordata; class Mammalia; order Artiodactyla; family Bovidae; genus Oreotragus; species Oreotragus oreotragus. The sequence continues at coordinate 1,560 of SJYX01008836.1, forward strand.
AACCCCATAGACTGTAGCATACCAGGCTCCTCTGTCCATGGGATTTTCCAGGCAACAGGACTGGAGTGGATTGCCATTTCCTTCTCCAGGGGATCTTCCCAACCCAGGTCTCAAACCCAGGTCTCCCACATTGTAGAAAGACGCTTTACGGTCTGAGCTACCTGGGAAGTCCTCACTAAATCCTCCCAGGTTGGGACACACAGCTTTTAGGGCAGGAGCCCACTGTGTCTCCCTTTGACTGGCAAAGCAATAAAGCTCTTCTTTGCTACTTCACCCGATACTCTCTCTCTGAGGTTCAATTTGGCACCGGTGCACAGAGGCCAAGCTTTTGGCATCAACAAAAGCTCTCATGGAAAAGAGCTCAGGCCTGGCAATGGAGGCAAAAGCATTTATCACAAAGTTAACCTGCTACTCAGCTATTTACTTCCTATGAATTGGTATCACTGGGACTATGGCCAGGCCTTAAAGGTCATCTTTTTCAGTCTGTCAGTTCAGTTCAGTTCAGTCGCTCAGTCGTGTCCGACTCTTTGGGACCCCATGAATTGCAACACGCCAGGCCTCCCTGTCCATCACCATCTCCCGGAGTTCACTCAGACTCACGTCCATCGAGTCCATGATGCCATCCAACCATCTCATCCTCGGTCGTCCCCTTCTCCTCCTGCCCCCAATCCCTCCCAGCATCAGAGTCTTTTCCAATGAGTCAACTCTTTGCATGAGGTGGCCAAAGTACTGGAGTTTCAGCTTCAGCATCATTCCTTCCAAAGAAATCCCAGGGTTGATCTCCTTCAGAATGGACTGGTTGGATCTCCTTGCAGTCCAAGGGACTCGCAAGAGTCTTCTCCAACACCACAGTTCAAAAGCATCGATTCTTCAGCACTCAGCTTTCTTCACAGTCCAACTTTCACATCCATACATGACCACTGGAAAAACCATAGCCTTGACTAGGCAGACCTTAGTCGGCAAAGTAATGTCTCTGCTTTTGAATATACTATCCAGGTTGGTCATAACTTTTCTTTCAAGGAGTAAGCGTCTTCTAATTTCATGGCTGCAGTCACCATCTGCAGTGATTTTGGAGCCCCAAAAAATAAAGTCTGACACTGTTTCCACTGTTTCCCCATCTATTTCCCAGGAAGTGATGGGAAAGGAAGTACCAATGCTCCTTGTAAGGCTCACAGTACAGTCAGCTTTCTTCCTGTGAGCTCCCTGCTTCTCTCCCTCCCCTTTATCATCTGCCCTTGCAGAAACACCATGATGGGATACTCATGACATTCCATTTAGCACTGACAAGAACTTACAGCCTTTGAAAAACACTAGGAAAGCTTTGAGACTTGGAGACATTCTTGCCAGCCTCACTCAGCTTGAGTGCCATGCTTTTCAATTTCCAGGCCAAATACCAAGTTGATCACTCTATACAACATCAGGTAGAAAAGCTGGTAGCATTTGTGCTCAAAGTTTTTACCTCCCATATTACATATTTTCTTGGAAATCTGTCCACAAGGAATGCTGAAAAAGAAATAGGACTCCGTTTCCTTCAGTCCTCCTCCTGACTCCCCATGAGCCTATGGGAAGTGTAGATTAAGAAGCCACTGAAGGCTTTCACTGTATGAGAATTTCAGTGTCGCTGTTGTTGTTGAGTGACTAAGCTGTGTCTGACTCTTCTGCAACCCCACGGAATGTAGCCCGCCAGGTTCTTCTGTCCATGAGATTTCCCAGGCAAGAATACTGAAGTGAGTTGCTATTTCCATCTCCGCTGTTTTCTTGGGATCTTCCCAACCCAGGGATCAAACCCAAGTCTCCTGCATTGGCAGGTGGATTCTTTACTTCTGAGCCACCACGGAAGCCCACTAGAATTTCAGTATAAAATAGTAAAAAAGCAGGCAAGGAGGTAGGGTTAGCCACACTTGATTATAAAGAGATAGATTTCCACTAGAGTGGTTTTGTACTGTTAGAGGCTTCGATAAGTATTCATTGCCCAGTGGTTTGTAGCATGTTCCACATTATATTCAAAGGAATTCCTTCTTATAAGAACAGCTATACGAGGAATTCGATTCAACTCAGGATTTAATGAGTCAGCTGCTGCAGGCTTTGTCACTCATTTTTTGAATAAGCCTAGGCAAGTTTTTTTTCCCCTTTTAGCTTATTTGCCTGAGGGGGAAAAAAAAATGTATACAAAACAATCTCAATCTTTCGTATAAGAATTTAAAGTGAAAAGTCATAGCCTTTTGAAAGACAAGAAACCCCAAAGCATATATAAATTCTATGGCAATAGTGGTTTTGATATTGTCTGAAGTCAAGGTACCATTTGGTGCTAGGAGGTGACAATTTATTCTATGGAGTCAGTAAAAACNTTTCCAGATTTGCTGGTATATTGAGTACAGCACTTTCACAGCATCATCTTTTAGGATTTGAAATAGCTCAACTGGAATTTCATCACCTCCACTAACTTTGTTCATAGCGATGCTTTCTAAGGCCCACTTGACTTCACATTCCAGGATGTCTGGCTCTAGGTGAGTGATCATACCATCATGATTATCTGGGTCGTGAAGATCTTTTTTTGCAGTTCTTCTGTGTGTTCTTGCCACCTCTTCTCAATATCTTCTGCTTCTGTTAGGTCCATACAATTTCTGTCCTTTATTGTGCTCATCTTTGCATGAAATGTTCCCTTGGTATCTCTCATTTTCTTGAAGAGATCTCTAGTCTTCCCCATTCTATTGTTTGCCTCTATTTCTTTGCACTGATCACTGAGGAAGGCTTTCTTATCTCTCTTTGCTATTCTTTGGAACTCTGCATTCAAATGGGTATATCTTTCCTTTTCTCCTTTGCCTTTTGCTTCTCTTCTTTATAGCTATTTGTAAGGCCTCCTCAGATTGCTATTTTACTTTTTTGTATTTCTTCTTCTTGGGGATGATCTTGATCCCTGTCTCCTGTGCAGTGTTACAAACATCTATCATATCTAATCCTTTGACTCTATTTCTCTGATCTTCAGTTCATCCCGTTACTGATGATGTGCACTTTGATCAGTCGATTAGAGTCTACTAATCCAGTGTAAAGTTACTATTTTCCCGTTTGTAATAACAAGCATTTTGAGGTACCTTGAAACTATGTAAATATCCTTTTCTTTCCACAGTTTCAGTTGATTCATTTACTGACTCATAATCAACGTGTATGTAATATGGCTTAGAATTCTTTACTACCATTGCTTATCTTGATGCTCTGTGTCCTTTTAATGTGTCTCCATCATCCTTTGAGCACTTCCTTAGCTTTCTAGCACAACCAGATGTTCTAAGTCCTGACCTCTAATCTACTTGGACCCACCAGTTTTTATTCAGGATCGATTTGATCAGAAAGGAAGAGAAAGGAAGAAGGTGAGCTGGCAAGTTCCAGGCTCAGACAGACAAGCTAATTTCTGTTCTCATTAGCTCCTATCCAATGCGTGGAATTTAAAAGGAGACAAAATTGACTGCTAATCCGTTGCTAATAGGAACAGGAGTGTGAGGAAATTTAAAATCTTGCTATCTGTATCTTACAAAGGAGAACTGTGTTCACAGCTCCCTGAGACTGTCAGTTCCTTGGCGGGTTACTCCTATCACACTTCTCATTCATTCTTCTGTGATGTTTAGCAACATATCTTTGAAACAGAGCAGTAACATGAACCTGTTTTAAGATCCTTAATAGTGGAAGAACTAGTGACACAGTAATACTTTCCTAATGTCAATTGTAGGAAGGTAGAATGGAGGAGTCACCAAAAAGGTAAACAAGCCTCAAACTCTGGAGTCTAGAGAAGAACCAACGATGGAGAAAACTAAGACTTGTCCAGAACCAAAAGGAGACTTGGGCTTAACAAGCTTGAGAAGCAGGGGACAGTAGTGCCTGTCACTACTTCTCCACTTTAAATACATCCTAGAGTTTATGAGCTGGGGATGGGTGTGGTTGGGGTGAAGGCAACTCTCAGTACTTCCATACTCTCAAAGGACCTGCTTTTTAAAATGAACATACACCCTGGGAATAATAAAATTTTAACAATATTTCTTCTCTTGATAATGGCATTTTGAAAGTTATTCATTATCTAACTTTTTACATATCTGATATGTCAGAATTTTTCCTAAGTATTCATTATTTTGTAATCAGAAAAATGGCAGACATATAAGAAATAAAATAATGGATGAGGAACTAGGTAGTTTCATTAAAATATTCCATTTTTTTCTGAAATATAATGTTATACTCAATAAAATATATAAATTTAAGTGTAGAAGTGCAGGATTTTTACATGTTTACACATGGCAGCAGTCATCATCCAGATTTGGACAGAGAATATTTCCATCACTTAATAGAGTCTCCTCCTACCGCTTCGAAGCCAGTTCCCCACCAAAGTCAACACTATCTTGTCTCATATCACACAGATGAGGGTCAGGACACAGCCTTCACCTTGACCACTAATGTATAGTGCCAGTCTATACATGTCCCTCTTCCTCTGGGTGTCTGAGGAAATATACCGAATGACCTTTATGAGTCCTTTCAGTTCTACACAGTCATCATCCAGATTTGGATAGAGAATATTTCTATCACTTAATAGAGTCTCCTCCTACCGCTTCGAAGCCAGTTCCCCACCAAAGTCAACACTATCTTGTCTCATATCACACAGATGAGGGTCAGGACACAGCCTTCACCTTGACCACTAATGTATAGTGCCAGTCTATACATGTCCCTCTTCCTCTGGGTGTCTGAGGAAATATACCGAATGACCTTTATGAGTCCTTTCAGTTCTACTATTCCAGGAAAGAAATGCTAAGTAAGGTTTTTTCCCCCAAGGGTCCTTAAAAAGTGAACAGTAAAAAACTTCTCCTGACTTCCAAGCTAACTCCATCTATATAAAATAGTAAAAAAGCAGGCAAGGAGGTAGGGTTAGCCACACTTGATTATAAAGAGATAGATTTCCACTAGAGTGGTTTTGTACTGTTAGAGGCTTCGATAAGTATTCATTGCCCAGTGGTTTGTAGCATGTTCCACATTATATTCAAAGGAATTCCTTCTTATAAGAACAGCTATACGAGGAATTCGATTCAACTCAGGATTTAATGAGTCAGCTGCTGCAGGCTTTGTCACTCATTTTTTGAATAAGCCTAGGCAAGTTTTTTTTCCCCTTTTAGCTTATTTGCCTGAGGGGGAAAAAAAAATGTATACAAAACAATCTCAATCTTTCGTATAAGAATTTAAAGTGAAAAGTCATAGCCTTTTGAAAGACAAGAAACCCCAAAGCATATATAAATTCTATGGCAATAGTGGTTTTGATATTGTCTGAAGTCAAGGTACCATTTGGTGCTAGGAGGTGACAATTTATTCTATGGAGTCAGTAAAAAACAATCATGAATATTTGGAGACGCTTGTTCATGATGTAACTGTAAGTTTAGTAATTAAGGGCTGGCACTCAGAAGTAAAACTTTCTGAAACAAATTCTGCCTCCATCACTCACCACCTCTGTGACCTTAGACAGATGGTACCTCCTAGAGCTTCTTTCTGGAGAAGGAAATGGCAACCCACTCCAGTACTCTTGCCTAGAAAATCCCATGGAAGGAGGAGTTTGGTGCAAGCTACTGTCCATGGGGTCGCAAAGAGTCGGGCACGACTGAGCAGAAAAAGAGAGAGAAAGAGAGAAAAAGAGAGAGAAAGAGCGAGCTTCTTTGTCTTCGTCTGTAAGATGCGAGTCACGCTGTGTGACTCACTGGGTTGCTGGGAGGATCACGTGCTTGACACAAGGGGATAGTGAATGGTAGATACTGTGTTACATTAAATCACATGCAATCTTTCTAAGAACCCCGGAAAAGCAATGTTTGTCATCCCTATTTTATCAAAAAGGAAACTAATACCCCTAGAAACTAAGGTATTTGCACAAAGTCATTCGATGAAGAGTCTTCTCATCTCAGAACTCACACTATACTACATACAGTTGTCTCTCTCATGCTGAAATCTACAAAAAGATCCCATATTTTCCTCCCATATCAATGGGCTCAGGCAAATCACAATGTGAGTTTCAGGCATAATGACTATCACATAAGACTAGCCTTGGGCAACAGTGTATAGATTTGTTACAAGCTGAAAATGTGATCCTATCCCTCCAAAACAGTATGCAATTCTGAGGCTTCACCTTGGATTCCTCTAGATAATGAGTGCTGCAGAAGCGTGTAATGTGGAGAAAGTCTAAAAACAAAGGCATCCCTGGGGAACACAGCAATTGGAGTGATTTTCTCTGGCTTGGACTCTGTAAGGGTCCAATCTCCTGAGTGGAAACTCAGGCAGCCTGAAGGGAAAAGACAAAAATAGTTCATACCAGCTGATACTAAAAACAGACCCAAGGCTTCTTATAGATAGGTAAGGTAGGTAGATAGACAGATAAATATACATATTTGACCCTTAGGCCCCAGGCTTCCCAGCTTATCTTGGGAGTTGTTTTTTTTTTTTTTTTCTTCCAATCTGACTCATTAATTTTTGTCTGCTTTCCATAGGATTTGCTCCAAGCCTCATACCCACTGAGATGAACTTGCTGAAAAGGGCTCAGATGATGTCCTAAGTCTGAAGTGAATTGAATACCATCAGCAGCTCCTACAGAAATGTCCTTGAAATTTTAACATTCTTCAGACCTCAGCTCACTAAATTTCCTGCCCAGGAAGCAGGGCAAAATACTAACTTGTGTGCCCCTAGATCCTAAATCCATGCAAATACAAAACTGAACACATGAGCTGCTTAATGACATATGTATTATTTTCTGCTGTTTTTCTCCTGAGCAAATTAACGTATGTCAAAGTTCAGCACTTGTACCCACGCCTCCAGGTGGAGTTATTTCCTGGCTATGTGGACAGACTTTCTCACACCATGCCAAGCACCGGGCGGTTGCTTTAACCTCTGTCCTTAGCGTGTGAGTCTTAAAACTCTTAAGCATCTGTCCTCTCCTTGCACAGGCTTGGTCTTTATAGAATTTCACATTTGGAAGAGCCCTTAAGAGACCATCCTGTTTTATTTCACAGAAAGGCGATCAAGGTCCTGGGAATCACAAAGCCATACTGCTTCACAGTGAGAGAAATCTAAGTGCCTCGGTTGTGTCCACGTTTCTCTATGTCACCCTGTTCTTTCCTTTTATAATTCAAAGGGCCTTTTGGATCTTGAGAGAGCTGTTTGGAGGCACATGGGTACCTGAACACAATCGTTCAGCTGGGAAGTCAGTGTCTGTAATAGATACAGCTAAGAATAGGAGCCCAACCAAGACCAGTTGCAGTGAGAGAGACTGTACTGATACCAGGGCTTCTCATTGTGGCCGCCTGATATTTCACCTGTGCTACCAGACGGATGGCCACGCCGGCCGCCTAGGCGGCAGAGGAGGGCTCGTAAAGTAGCTGTTCATACAAAGGACAACCTAGCTGCAGCGGAAGCAAGCTGCTCGAGTAGCTCGCTGAGAAGAGCAAATTCTGTCTTTGCAGCCTCCTGACATCGAACTACATGCTGTGATTAGAAGGAACAGCAAGTCTTTTATCTTTGCCCCTAAATTCGTCCCTACTGGTTCACTGGGTGGTGCCTGCAACCTTTCCATTATGAAGGAGTTTGGAAGTCCCAAGGGAATATGAAAGTTACCTTGTCCACCTTTCTGAATATATAGATGAGAAAAATAAAGCCTCAGAGACTTTATAAACAGTTCTACCCAGGGCAAACAGCCTCATCCAGAATCAAGCAGGAGAGATTTATTTTAATAAAATAAAATAAAAAGTAGTTTAACAAGATGTTCCTTGAAAAAAGAATCTTTAAGTTTCTGAGATCAGGTAGTCTTGGAAAGACTACTCTCTCAACTCCTTTGTCTCATTCAGGCCTCCTCTATTTAACACTTACTCAGTCTCAAAACAAAGAAAACATTTTAGGGATCTGGTCTAAGCTGGCAATGCTGAAACTAGCCTGTGGATACTTAGACTTCAGGACCAAAAAACACAGAACTAGCTCAAGCCAGAAGACTATTCCTTGAGGTTAACCACTCATAAAGCTTTGTTAAAATGGTCATAGTCCAAAGAGAGACACAGCTGTTGTGTGCTGGTCAATAAACTGTTTTATTCGTCCAAGGCTTTTCTAAGAGACAGCACTTGAATCATAAGGCCAAAGAGATAAGCCTGAGCCAGAGACTACTGTCTTGAGAAAGTGAATCTACACGAGGGGGCTGAAATTCAGCAGGGCAACCGGGAGACCGCAGTTCCCTGAGGGAAAGGAGTCTCAGAAAGAGAAAGTCACTGAAGAAGAGGTGGGCGTCCCTCAGTATGTCAAGCCTTGGACCCATTCACGTTGCTGCAACGTGAATTCTTCTTTATGACTGAGTCACATTCTCCTCTGCTGCTGCTTCTTTATCCATTCCCTTGTGGATGGACGCTGAAGCTGCTTCCATGAACCAGCTGTGGTGAATACTGCTGCCATGAACACTGGACTGCGTGTTTTTCGAATTATGGTTTTCTCTGGATATACACCCAGGAGTGGAATTGCTGGCTCTTATGGTAGGTTGGGAAACTGAGATTGACATATACACACTACTATATATAAAACAGATAACTAATAAGGACCTACTATACGGCACAGGGAACTCTACTCAGTACACTGTAATGACATATAGGGGAAGAGAATCTAAAACTGGGGGATATATGTATAACTAATTCACTGTGCAGCACAGCAGAAACTAACACAAAATTGTTAATCAACTTTACTCCAATAAAAAGTTTTAAAATAAAAAATAAAAGCATTGAGGAGAGTTTTTAAAAAAAAAAAAAAAAGAAAGAAAGAAAGGATAGGTGGAACATCAATAAAAACACTCCACTCAATGAGCCTTGATAGGCCACTCAGCGATCCTCTCCCATTAAAAGAAAACACAACACACACAGCCCCAGCTGAAGAGAGCATCCCCACCACACACCACCATCAAGCTACACCTTTGCCCCAGCCCCTAAAAGAAACAACCACTTTGGAAATTAATTCTTCTCCGTAGACTTCACGTACCAAATTCCTCTCCTGGGCAATCACATAAAATCTAGCCAGGAATTTATTTTTTTAATTATAAAGAGAGGGTGATGCTTCTATCAATAAACTCCTGCCTCAATTAGTACAATTATCATCTGGGTTATTATTTTAAGTGGTCAAAATTTATGCTTAAATAAGGTCACTTTCAATTCAGTAAACACACCAAAGTCATCATCTTAACTCATGGCCAGTCACCCCGGAAATGCTGAGTAAGTAAACACAATCAAGCATTAGCTAACCAGCCACAGATCCACTTGAGTTTATTAATTTCTCTCTTGGCAGAGAAACAAGAAAAGGAAGCAGACCATCAGAGACATTCACGCATCATTCATTCAATAAATATTTATTACATACCAGGTGCCAGGCACTGTTCTAAGCTAAATATAGATTTCATTGCCTTATTAATATTCAAGCTATGTTATATATGAATGTTTTAAAGAATGAGATTCCTTCTTCTCCAAAATAAAAATTTTAATTCCTGAGATGCTTTCTTTGTTTCTGCCCAGTGTGCCTTCTTCTGTAGAGTGAATGCTACATCCTAACTCTTAAGCTTCAGGCTCTCCATCCCTCCCTTTTAAAGAGCCCCTACCATCACCCCTCAAGTAACTAATGGCTATAAACTCATACTAGAGAATTAGTGACACCCTATTTTAGAATATAAATATAAATGGTAAGAAAAGTTCGTATCATGGCATGCAGATTTTTTTATACATTTGGGTTTTGTTTCAGGGGGATTATTTATACTTGCTCAAAAGGCTTTTAATACTAGTACACATATATATTCCAAATGCAGACAGAGTTGTATGCAAACTGGGAATACAACCTTATCAGGGAACTTCCCTTGCCTCATTTCAAAGGAGCCCCCCTGCTTCCTGCCCCTTTCCCATTTTCTGACAACACCCCTAAAAATGGCACCTAGCCAAACTCGATACCCAGGGAAGAGACCCATGGTGAGAACTGACCTCAATCAGGTCACTTTTCACAGCAGTGAAAAAGGGAGTTGCACTGGAGATTTCTGTGATCCCGCTATGGCCTGCGGATTAGGGGGTCCAATCTAGTCTAATCCACTGCATCTCCTTGGGGAGCTGATACGGAGCTCCCCCCCTACTCCCATGCTTCAGGCCCCCACTCCCCCAAGGACAGCCAGCTTACCAAGTTACACAAAACACCCCCACACAACCCAGAAGAAGAGTCAGGACTCTCCCTCCCTCCCGGGGGCAGTCTCCGGAAGCTGCTGACATCACAAAGGTGTCAACTGGCAACCTCATTGTCCTGTGGCTCTCCCCTGGCTCCCCTTCACTTGCAAACGCAGGCCAGCAGGCAGGCTTCCAGCAGCAGTCTGGGAGCAAGCAACCAGCAGAGCCACCAAGCCGGGTGGTGGGGCAGCCGGCCTGGCGTTTCAACTTCTGTTCAGTTCTCCTGTAATGGAAAATTGCTTTGCACAAAGCTAGAGTGTTACGGTTCTTTCCAGCGCCCTTCCCCCGCCCCACCCCGCCCCTCGCAGCCTTCTGATCAGAGGGATAGCGCCCGCTGCAAAGTGGAAGGAGGGTAGCCGCCGCGACTTACTATGTCCCTTGCTTCAGGCCCTGGGCCGGGGTGGTTACTCTTTTCCTTCGGAATGATACTGGTATCGGGGTCAAAGTGTCCAAATAATTGTCAATGTCAAGACCAAGAAGTGATCTGCACAGGGATCCAGTTAACTGAATACCCTTCTGACATACCCCTGAACACCCGAAGGCTGTACCTGAACGATAACAAGATCCGTTTCTTGCCAGCGATGAATCTAGGACTCCTCAGTGACCTTGTTTACTTGGACTGCCAGAAGAACAGGATTCAGGAGGTGATGGATTACACCTTTGTCGGGGTCTTCAGACTCATCTACCTTGACCTCAGCTTCAACAATCTAACCTTCATCTCCCCATACAGTTTCTCCATGCTCAGCAACCTGCTGCAGCTGAATATCTCCAACAACCCTCATCTGTTATCACTTAACAAGTACACCTTTGCCAACACCAGCTCTTTGAGATACCTGGACCTCAGAAATACCGGCTTGCAGACCTTGGATGAAGCTGCCTTCCAAAACCTCATAACACTCCAGACCCTGTATCTGAGTGGAAACCCCTGGAAATGCAACTGCTTTTTCCTGGACTTCTCCATCTACTTAATAGTGTCCCATCTGAACTATCCAGGTGAGGACTTGATTGCGTGTGGGGACGAGGATGTGATGGCATAGGAGGAACTGGCTCCAGAAAAGGCGAAGTCAAAAGGTGGTTAGTGTGGGACAGAAATCTGGGTAGAGCTGATTGAAAGCATTCTTATTGCTCTGCAGGATCCATCCTTGAGTTGACTGGAGAGGCAATAAGGATCAATCAAAAATGTTCTAGAATAGTTATCCAAAGGGCTGAGTTCTGCTCCCACACTCAGCCCTTACCACTCAGCTGCTGCTGAGCAAATCTCAATTTCTCTGAGCCTCAGTTTCTTGATCCATCAAGTGGGGACAATAATATTACCAAACATACAGAGCGTCCTTTCAATATGAGATGATATGAGTGGAAATGATAATATACTATTACTGCAAAGTGACAAAGTAATACAAGGACACTGAATTTTCTTGGTAAATTATTTTAATCTGTTTAATTCGGTGACTGACTTTTCCAGGATCTAAAAGTAAATTCAGTCATTCTTAACTGGGAGAAAATCCAGTGGTATGATGCCTAGAAAGGAAAGTTCAATAGAGACGGAGGAGGGACAGTTGAGCCACCTAGACATGAATGAGAGAGGGAGAAGACAAGCCTTTGATATCTCCTTTGTGTTCAGATGCTAACATGCAAGGAAGGAGAGAACAGCACGAATGAGTGGAGAATGGGCCACCAACGCCCACTGTGTCAAGCAGAGACACAGGCAGGCAGACTCTCAAGTCTTAGCTGGTAGAGTTAGCTGCTGCCACTGTCCGCTGTCCCCACGGCTCTGCCATGATCCCTGGGGCACTCTGGTGCCTCATCCCTTCTTCTTTTCAGTGACTTTACTGTCCCATTCTCATCCTTCAAGTCCCCCACACCACCAATATCACGTTGACCCAGGGAAGTCAGAGCTTTGGATAAGTGTGAAATAATGAGCCCCTCACAGAAAGCTTGGAGCCACTGATGCAATTAAACTAGGTCAGAAACGTGTCTTCTCTGCCTTCCGTGTGTGTGTGTGTTTTTGAAAATAATTTCATATACCAGCTTCACAAATGTCCTGCTGGAGTTTCCACCCTTAAGTCCAAGTGGCAGTATTCTAGAAAGATTCCTGACCAAAATGCCAGGCTTTAAGGGGCACTGGGGGAGAAGGAACTGGGTGATGAGAGCAAGTAAAAATGTGTCCTGGCTTTTTAAGTGGGTCTCTTGCTAAATGTCTTCCAGGCAGGGGCTGTCCTATGATGGGGCTGCTGCTGCTGCTAAGTCACTTCAGTCGTGTCCGACTCTGTGTGACCCCATAGATGGCAGCCCACCAGGCTCCCCCGTCCCTGGGATTCTCCAGGCAAGAACACTGGAGTGGACTATGATGGGGCAAGTGATGCAAAATTGGGCCTCCCAGGATGCAAAGTTGAAGATGGTACCAAGAGAAAGCATCTCCTTCAATTTTGTGCCTGAGGCGCCTGGCCCTGCTGCCAGGCACTTCAACTCAAATTTGTGTCACTCATTCATGTCCAACTCTGCAACCCCATGGGGTGCCAGGCTCCTCCGTCCATGGGATTCTCCAGGCAAGAACGCTGGAGTGGGTTCCATTTCCTTCTCCAGGGGATCCTCCTGACCCCAGGTTCCCTGCATTGCAGGCAGACCCTTTACCATCTAAGCCAACTCAAGTTAGAATAAATCAAAAGGAACAAGCATTGTCAGGCCATTTTCTTAACAGTACTAATCATAAAAGAATACAAGAGCAGTTTCTTGGGTCGCTTGCCTTGCCTCTCCAGAGTTGATGTCTTCTGCTTTTCTCAAGACTGGTGCTGTGGTGGTTTCTAGAAAGCTCTCTAAAAGAAGGTCAATATTAATTGTTCTCATACATTAAATGCGGTTCCCAGATGGGCTTCTTCCTGTCAATGTTTGTGTAACTAGCCTGTGGACCAGCATCATCTTCTCTTGCTCCCTCCCCACCATTCATACACATTTTTCTTGAGCAGAAATTGCCAATTTGCCAGGAGGAACCCCTGCTGAAAAGTGTGAAGGAGCTTGGCTTCTTCCCCAGTCCCAAAGCCTTTCACTTCACCTCCCAGGTAATCTCCCTTAATCAGAATTTTAGCTTTTAAAGTTGTATCTCAGAATTTTCAGACTAACTACTTCGGACACTTTAACTGAATTCAATCCAGGATTGAACAGGATTATAAACTGAATCTATTTCACTACATGTTTTCAAAAACATCAGAAGCTGGTGTCTATCTTGTCAAGCTCATAAGCTTCTCATGAATGAAGAGTCTGTCTTTTGAGGTAGACAAATCTTTCATCCACTGTCTAGTGGGTGTCCCCCACCCAACACATACACACAGACGCAAACTGCAAATCGGCTCATCTCACTCTGCTGTTTGGTTAGATCACTTCATGCAGAAATATAGTTCCACTGCCCCAATTCACTATTATTATTTCTTAAAGGTATCAGTGAGCCCCAAGCCAGGCATAGAAGAGTTTAGCTTTGTATCAGGTTTTGCAGCTACTGAAGTTTTTCACATATGCAGTTTCATTTTCTTTTCTTTGAGTTTCATACCAGCTCTTAGATTCTGTGCCCTAAGACTATGGAAATGGGCTAGAATAGGTACTTTTGACCCTATCCATGGTTGAGAAGATAGATTGGTTCACCCAAAGTCACACAGCTACTAAATGTCAGGAAAGTGGTTTGAACTTCCTGATTTCAAGTTCAAGTCTTTTTCTATATGACTGCTATCTCTTAAGTCCTCAAATTATATAGCTACAATCCAGTAAGTCACTTTACTTATAAATATAAGTCATGCCGTAAGCATAGGGCCACAGCACCTAAATTTCACCATTATGTCTTGTCTACATTTGGAACTCACACAAGATCATGTTCATTGGGATAATAAGCCCAAGCCATCATAGATTCATCATAACATGCCTGCACCTGCCTTCCAATCCAAGCTTTCACCCCAATCTACCCAAACTCTAAAAGAATAAACCTAACTTCAGTGTTTGCACTCCTTTGCACCTTATTCAGTCTGGCTCTCCCTTCCCATGCATACACACACACATACACACAAACACACGTGCAAACACATACATGCAAGTATACAAACACAAAGCTATATCTACACAAACATACATACAAATATATACATACTCACACGCTCAAACACATATTACATATGCATGACATCCATACACATATAAAAATGCACAGATACACACCAACACATGAACAAACACACATCCACATAAAGCTGAAAACACACAGTAGAATTCACTGAATGCTCCACTTGCCCTTTAGCCAGACCTCAATATAATGGAAGACATTTATTTTATGTGACTCTCATATGATGATTCATGGCTGTGTTAGGTGAAAGTATCTTTGCTATTTACAAACACTCTAGTTGACCTCTCAACCTTTAGCCCACCTATTACACCACTTTTTATATCAAAATGGTAATCTTTGACATGTTCTTGAATGGTATCACATTTCTCCCCCATGTGCCCAAATTTTAGGATATAGGAAAAATTTCTGTGAAATAAGCTGAATAACCTGGTTGCTTATAAAGGAGAATCAAACTTAAAGATGAGTTTCATTTTAGACCCAGGGAGAATACCAAACCTTACTATTGGAGATTTTGCCTGCAGTGCAGTATTGAGGTCAGTATGACAGCAGAATTATAGTATGTAGACCATTTGACAGAGAAGGCCATGGCACCCCACTCCAGTACTCTTGCCTGGAAAATCCCATGGATGGAGGAGCCTGGTGGGCTGCAGTCCATGGGGTTGCTAAGAGTCGGACACGACTGAGAGACTTCATTTTCACTTTTCACTTTCATGCATTGGAGAAGGAAATGGCAACCCACTCCAGTGTTCTTGCCTGGAGAATCCCAGGGACAGGGGAGCCTGGTGGGCTGCCGTCTGTGGGGTCGCACAGAGTCAGACATGACTGAAGTGACTTAAAAGAAAGACCATTTGAGGAGCATGGCAGTGAAGCTTGGAGCTTCCATGCTATCACTCAACTCATCCTTTCATTCATTTAAATATTTATTATGTCCCAAACAAGTGCTCATGGAGATAACTAGCCAAGAAGCCTGGGACTATGTGCAGAGACTCGTGTGACTATGAGTCACCTGCACATGTGTGTCCCATGGTCCAATGAGACACCAGAACTAAACTCACTGGACAGAGCAGGACAAAGAAGGCAAGCATGTGCCTTTTGGGGTAGAACAAGCCCTTGGGAAAGTCTCAGCTGCAGGTGGTGAAGGATGGCCACCATGCAGGCAGGAAAGCCCAGTGTTAAGAGCTTAGGTTCTGGAGCAAAACAGACCTGAATCACAATCCTAGCCCTGCCACTTAGTATCCATAGGAAATCAGATAATTCATTTAACCTCTCTGCACTTCAACTTCCTCATCTTTCAGACAGGTCTAATAATAGACCCAACCGCCCAGGGATGGTACAAGGATGAAATGAGAACATTTATGAACTTCCATTAGCATTAAGACTGGCACAGCGTAAACATTCAACAAATGAACGGTAGGCAGGTGTAGGAAAGGCACAAGGTACGGAGAGAGTACCAGTTACCAGTTAGGGGGCCAGTGGGGCAAGCAGGGGACTTCCGCAAGGCTCAACGGTATTGGAGGACAGTGTGCCTTGTCCAGGAGACATGCCTGTACAGATGCATGTGGGGATATAAATAGGCCATGAGAAGGTGGGTAGCAGGTCTCAGGACACTCATCCCTGAGAAAATGAGATGGAGGGAATCCTGGAGGGAGTTGGATATCGGATGAATTATGCATACAGGAATTCTGACCCTGGCGGGGAGGATGGGGAACAAAATCTCAAATAAAGGCATGGTCTCAACTGGACCATGAGACTCAAGGCTGGACCAGCAGCAGTAAGGGGATTCTTCCTGAGTCATCTGAGTCTAGAACTGAAGTTCTACCTTGAAGACAAGCCCACTTCCAGGAACAGGTATGGACATGCAGGCATCTTTCAGGGGATGAAGTCAAGGAGGTCAGTTCCAACCTCCAAGAGGTAGACATGGCCTTGGGAAAAAGAAGTCACCTTCATGGTGTAATTTTGTCATCTGAAGAGTACTGAATAGAACTTTTGTCCCAGGCTCTCCCCATCCACTGCCTACCATCAGGCTACCATTAGCCATTAGAGATCCTTCTGGATCCCCCAAAGTGCCCCAATCCTGAAGAGGATTGTAAAAGATACATAAATTCCTGGGCAGAATAATACAAGTGCCCCTTGATGCCTTCGAACTGTGGTGCTGGAGAAGACTCCTGAAAGTCCCTTGGACATCAAGGAGATCAAACCAGTCAATCTTAAGGGAGATAAGCCCTGAACATTCACTGGAAGGACTGATGCTGAAGATAAAACTCCAGTATTTTGGTCATCTCATGTGAACAGACAACTCATTGGAAAAGTCCTTGATGCTGGGAAAGATCAAGGGCAGAAGGAAAAGAGGGCATCAGAGGATGACATGACTGGACAGCATCACAGATGCAATGAACATGAACTTGGGCAAACTCCAGGAGATGGTGAAGGACAGGGAGGCCTGGCATGTTGCAGTTCACGTGGTCGCAAAGAGTCAGACGCAACTGGACGACTGAACAACAACAAGCTTTTGTCAACTTTCGTATCAGAGGAAAGAGTGATTTCTTAGGAAATACAATTAACCAAGATTAACTCTGAAACAGTGGGGAACCTTGAAGGAAGCCAAGATCCAGAAAGACATGGAGTGGTCTTAAAACAAAAGATATGAGGGTAATAATGTGTTCTCTCCCTGTCATACTGCAGCTTGCCCCCTCAGAGGAACTGTAGAGGAAGTTGAATGTTTTATTCACCTTACTTCATCACAAGGCTACAGCTAATAGGAGCATCGAAACTTTCCCTTACTGACCAGAGATTTGGTGCTGTTATCAAAAGTCTTCATTAAAGGAAACCCTCAATGATAGACTCACCAGATGCACTGGAAACTGTCCAGTTCTCAAAGAGTTCATGTATTCGCTTTCCAAAGACAAAAAGCATAGCATAAACAGAAGTGAGTTGAAGTGTGCTTGTTCCCCCGGATACTCTGACCAATACAGAGTTAAAACAGATTCACAGATTCCATTTTCTTTTTTGGCTCAAGTCAGCAAATAGAAAGACTAATTCCTGGCCAGAACTGTAATTTTCCAGTCATTAATGCTATTTGAAGGTGAGCATGGAAACTGAGCTCTTCCCAGGATAGAGCTCCCCAGCAGGACAGAGTTGAATGCCTCTGAAGATGCTCTCAAAAACTCACACAGCTCTAAGCTCCTGGACAGAACGAGTCTGGCTTCCTACATCCCCGCACCCTGCCTCCACACCCTCAAAGCATGGTCTAGCGCTGTCCAGCAAAAGCTTCTGCAGCAGCAGAAATGGTCTAAGTTTGTCCAACACAGTATCCACTAGCCACATGTGGTGGTTAAACTCTTGAAATAAGGTTAGTGGGACTGAGGACCAAATTTTTAATTTTATGTCATTTCAATTCATTTAAATAGCCATATTTATGACTGGTCAGGGACAACTTTAATATAAGATGCTTAAGCTGGAACTTTAGAATTTAGCTCCCTCTCAGGTAAGTGGCTATAAAGCCCAGCCCAGGATGGAGATCTTCTAACATCCAAGTTAAATGTCTCCCCCATGCCATGATATTTCCTTACTATCGGGTACATCACAGACCATTCAACTCTGAAACAGTTATTCTGTATT
Source organism: Oreotragus oreotragus (assembly GCA_006410675.1). Lineage (NCBI taxonomy): Eukaryota > Metazoa > Chordata > Mammalia > Artiodactyla > Bovidae > Oreotragus > Oreotragus oreotragus. The sequence goes on from SJYX01008836.1 coordinate 19,512, forward strand.
TATTATATGCTTAACATTGTTTTTTGATGTTGGGGTGCTTTATCACAGGGAAAGAATTCATAAATCCTGTCTTTAATAAGACAAATCTAGGGATACAAGAGAGGGAAAATGCAGTTGAAAGCCAGGAGTTCTGATCTCAATCATGTCAATGTATGATGTGGGTGGCAAGCCATTTTCTCTCTGAGTCTCACTTGTCTCTGAAATAAGAAAACAGGAGTAGACACTCTGTAAGAATCCTTCTAGTTGGACCTAAATAGAAAGATAAGATGCACTTAGATGTAGGAAGAGGAAAGCAGTGGTCAGCAGACAGGGTCCCAAATGGGCAAGTACACAGTGGGCTAGTGTTGAGGTGCAGATGTTCTTAGAGATGAGCACTGTGGTCACACAATTAGGAAATGCAATCTGTAACTTCTGCATTCTCCCACCTCCTGTCTTAAACACCCTCCACTGGCTAGAACAATGCCTCCACTCTCCAGGGACTCAGTGCCTAGATTTTTCCTCCTATGTCTGGATTGCTCAACAGGCAGTTCTCAAACTCTGATGAGCACAAGAAACCCAGGCTCCCTGTCCAGAGAGAATGATCCAGTGAGCTGTGGGGCGGGGGCTATGAGAAGCCCAATGACAATGACCTGGGTTCCAGCTCTACAGTGGCTGCTTCAACTAGTGAATAAATTGATTCACACTGAGATGTCGGGGGCTTCCCTGATGGCTCAGAAGGTAAAGAGTCTGCCTGCAATGCAGAAGACCCAGGTTCGACCCCTGGATTGGGAAGATCCCCTGGAGAAGGAAACGGCAACCCACTGCAGTATTCTTGCCTGGAAAATCCCATGGACAGAGGAACCTCGGGGGCTACAGTCCATGGGGTCATAAAGAGTCAGATACGACTAGGTGACTAGCACACTGGATAAGATGTTGGTGGCTGATAATGTTTTGATATGTCTCCCTCAAGGGGCATTTGCAATGTGATGGGGAACAAATAGAACCAGAGAGAATGCAGAAAGTGACAGGCTACTAGCACAGACATGGGGGTAGTTTCAGGATAGAAGGTCTGTCTCTGCCCTTAAATTATAGTCCGTGGACAGTCCTGCTTAGTCCAATGGTGAGGTCCACAAGTCAAAAAGAGGAGTCTAGGCAGGAGTGCCACCAAGGCAGGGGGATAAAGCCACTTGGGGACATCTGCAGGAAGCAGATGGGCTGGGTCATGCACTGCTTCAGGTCTAAGTCATTTAGAGGGCATTTTGAACAGAGAACATCTTAGTTTCATTCTGAGGCTATTTTATCCTGTATTCCAGGCTGCTGTAATAGGATAATGGCCCCATTTCAACCCGCCAAGTACAGAGTCATCTACAACTGTGCCAAAACTTAGATTTTCAGAGTGAATTCAGGTCTTCACACCCTTCCACTATTAATGCTAACCCATCTCCTCCATTCGGGAGATTGCAATAAAGACCAGACGCCAAAAGCGGGAACAGCTGGGCAGCAGACATTCCAAGGCTGTCAGTGCTCTGCTAGCACGTCTCTCCCACCTGACCCTGGCCTTGTGGCTCCCTGCTGCTGAGAGACAGAGAAGCAGCCTCCCGAGGGCAATGAAGCAGCTGAGAGGGCTGTGACTGGGTCAGTGATCCCTAAACGATCCAGAAAACTTGAGAAGGGATGGAGGTGGCAAGCTTGTTCAGTTTGGGAAGGACCTTGTGTGATTCTCATACACTCTCTAACTCTTCCCAGTTGGAATCCCTGAGAGTGGGTGATCTAAAGCCCCCTCAAACTCAGAAATGCCAGACCTCTATGCATGGCCCCTCTGGTCACCCAACACCATTCAGGCCCCTGGAAGGAGGCAGTACAAGGCCGCCAAAGCAGCCAGCCTCAGTTTCTTCATCTCTAGAGATGAAGAATTCTCCAACCTGAAAGAGATCCAACAAAGTGTGGATGCGGCTAGAAAAGAGAAATGGGATGTTGGCCATCTAGGGCCTTTGAATGATTTTCTAGGGAACATGCAATGTATCCTGAGAAGTTTTGGAAGGCAGGCAAGATGAATACAGAGCTAGGAGGCTCCTGTGGGCATTTAGACAAGAGAGGATGGCAGTCTACAGCAGAGGCATGAATGAAGAGGTATAGATAGGCAGAAGAAACTGTTCAGAAGGCAGACACAACAGGACCTGGGAGTGAACTAGACTTTCTCAGAGTCCCTTGTACTCCCTTTGTGACTCCGGGCACAATTCTAAGTAATTAACAGGTTTGTGTTCTTTAACATTTGTATTCCCTGGTAGGAAAGTCTACAAGATCAAAGAGCAGGTCTGAATCTTCAGCCACAGAGAAAGTTCTCAAAAAATATTTGAGTGAATAAAAAAGTCAATGAGATGTGGAAAATAAAGGAAAGGAAAAATCAAGTGTAACTCCCAAGGCTTTGGCTTGGACAACTGTGGGGGCGCCACTGAGAGAAGAAAGTACTAAAGGGGCTTGGGGAGAAGCCAAGCCCCATCTTGAATGTGTTGAGTGGGAGCTCTTTGTGAGACAGGAGGCTTTGGGATGTTTTGACCTGAAATTCGGAAGAGAGAATAAAATATATGTTTGGGAATCATCAGCTCACTGGTTCATGGCTTGAATTATGGGATGTGAGAGAGGCGGCAAGAAGGACTCCCAAGTCTCTGCCTGGGCGACTGGTGAATGGTGTTGCCCTTCCACCATTGAGCTTTTCTAAATTGCCTCTTATCTTTGAGGATAATAACTGTCCACTATCTGAATTTTTCCAAGACACTGGGTAGTTATTCACAAGGTCCAGCTCTAGGCCAAACTGAGAGCCAACTAGGGTTTACCAATTAGCTTCCCAGAACTGCCTGGTACCATCCCCCATGTATGATATGCAGTTGGCTCCTCTCCCCCTATCATAGCCTGCTACAGAAAGTCAGTAGCAGGGGTTCCCCATGGGAGGGCTTAAGTCTTTGGCTTCTTTTCCAGAGGACTTCACACTTTAAGCCTTTTTTATCAGTGAAGTGAAGCTCCTCCTGACAGAATTCTGGGCACTGAGAAGCACATGAGAAATGTTATGAAGAAAAGGGATCTTTCCACCTGTAAACTTTGCTCATCTACAACGGCTTATACAAAAGACCAGTCCTATAGTCTGAGCAACTTTAAAGCACAGGAATAATCAGGCTGAACTTGCTAGACTTCAAGTTTTATTCCTATAGTGTTCCAATGGTCTATGAATCAGGCTTAAACTTGACCAAAATATGAACTCTTCATGCAAGGGAAATAGTTGTTTTAAGAACTGTACTGCCCAAGCCCAAATCATCCAAAGCCAAGGATGCTTTAGACCAGGAGTCAGCACACACTTTCTACCTATGGCTGATTCTTGTTGATGTTTGACAGAAAACAACAAAATCTGTAAAGCCATTATCCTTCAATTAAAAAAATCAAGAAAAAAAAAAGAACAAATAACTACTTGAAGCGTCATGGGTCTTTGTTGTGACTACTCTCTCTGTCTCGGTAGCGTGAAAGCAGCCATAGAAAATGCATGAATGAATGGTCATGGCTGTGTTCCAATAAAACTTTATTTATCCATACAAAAACACGCCACAGGATGGAGTTGGCCCACAGATTGTGGCTTGCTGAAGCCTGGCTCCCATCAAGGGAAGACATCTGAGTGATGAGAGAAGGAGCTCTAGGGAGGCAAAAGTAGGAGCCAATGTCGGGACTAGAGGTACTCAGAGGCCCATGCAGGAGGGTCGAAGAAGGGGCCTTGTTGGCCACTTGGCTTCGGTGGTGCTGGGCGGCCATATGGTGCAATCCAGGTTCCCCTCTAGGGAGTCTCCTCTGAGCCACTCACAGTATGCTGCTGCTGCTGCTGCTGCCTGGCCACTTCAGTCTGTCCAACTCTGGGCAGCCCTATGGACTGCCACCTGCCAGGCTCCTCTGTCCCTGGACTCTCCAAGCAGGAGTACTAGAATGGGTTGCCACGCCCTCTTCCTGGGGATCTTCCAGACTCAGGGATCAAACCCAGGTCTCCTGCACTGCAGGCAGATTCTTTACTGCTGAGCCACCAGGCAAGCCCCCCCATAGTACGGCAGAATGTAATAGTGTTCCCTTCAAAGTCCATCAGAAGCAAGTCCTGCCCAGCAAAGCCAAAATCATGAGTTTTAAAGAACTGCTGTATGAGAATCCAGCTGAGCTATTTCAAATCCTTAAAGATGATGCTGTTAAAGTGTCGCACTCTAAATGCCAGCAAATTTGGAAAGCTCAGCAGTGGCCACAGGACTAGAAAAGGTCAGTTTTCATTCCAATCCCAAAGAAAGGCAATGCCAAAGAATGCTCAAACTACTGCATAATTGCACTCATTTCACATGCTAGCAAAGTAATGCTCAAAATTCTCCAAGCCAGGTTTCAACAGTATGTGAACTGAGAACTTCCATATGTTCACGCTGGATTTAGAAAAAGCAGAAGAACCAGAGATCAAATTGTCATCATCTGTTGGATCATTGAAAAAGCAAGAGAATTCCAGACAAACAAACATCCACCTGTGCTTCATTGACTATGCCAAACCTTTGACTGTGTGGATCACAACAAACTGTGGAAAATTCTTCAAGAGATGGGAATACCAGGCCACCTTACCTGCCTCCTGAGAAACCTGTATGCAGGTTTAGAAGCAACAGTTAGAACTGGACCTGGAACAACAGACTGGTTCCAAATTGTGAGAGGAGTACATCAAGGCTGTATATTGTCACCCTGCTTATTTAACTTACAGGCAGAGTACATCATGCAAAATGTTGGACTGGATGAAGTACAAGCTGAAATCAAGATTGCAGGGAGAATATCAATAACCTCAGATATGCAGATGACACCACCCTTATGGCAGAAAGCAAAGAGGAACTAGAGAGCCCCCTGATGAAAGTGAAAGAGGAGAGTGGAAAAAGCCAGCTTAAAACTCAGCTTTGAAAAAATGAATATCATGGCATCCAGTCTCATCACTTCATGGCATATAAATGGGTAAACAATGGAAACAGTGACAGACTTTATTTTCTTGGGCTCCAAAATCACTGGAATGGTTATTGAAGCTATGAAATTAAAAGATGCTTAGTCCTTGGAAGAAAAGCTATGACAAACCTAGACAGTGTATTAAAAAGCAGAGGCATTACTTTACAGGCAAAGGTCTGTATAGTCAAAGAGATAGTTTTCCCAACATGGATGGATGTATGGATGTGAGAGTTAGACGATAAGGAAAGCTGAGTGCTGGAGAATTGATGCTTTTGAATTGTAGTGTTGAAGAAGACTCTTGAGAGTCCCTTCGACTACAAGGAGATCAAACCAGGTTGATGCTTTTGAATTGTAGTGTTGAAGAAGACTCTTGAGAGTCCCTTGGACTACAAGGAGATCAAACCAGTCATTCCTAAGGGAAATCAGTCCTGAATATTCACTGGAAGGACTGATGCTAAAGCTGAAGCTCCAGTACTTCAGCTGCCTGATATGAAGAACTGATTCACTGGAAAAGACCCTGATATTGGGAAAAGTTGAAGGCAGGAAAAGAATGGGATGACAGAGGATGAGATGGTTGGATGGCATCTTGAGTTGATGGACATGAGTTTGAACAAGCTCCAGGAGTTGGTGATGGACAGGGCAGCCTGGCATGCTGCAGTCCATGGGGTCACAAAGAGTAGGACATGACGGAGCAGCTGAACTGAACTGTATGAGATTAGGCCAATAAGCCACACATTTTCTCCTGTACGCATTCAACAGATACTTATCAAGGCTCTATTGTGTGCTAGCACTAGAGATATACAGGTGAACAAACAGGGTCTCTGCTCTCAAACAATTCTCAAGCAGTGACTGGAACCATAACTACCTTTTGATATCATGCCTGCAGCCCTTGTATCCTCACCCCCATCTCCATCTGCACTTACCCTCATTTCCTTCTTGACTCTCAGAAGACAGTTCAAGGCTTACCCTTCATTTTGTCCTGGAGACCATCTGTTCCCACCTCCTCCAAGACTTCACATCCCTTAGCTCACTGAATTCTCCCTAAACTTTCACAAGGTAAGCAGGGATTGGTATTATCCTAGTGTAGAATAGTCCAAGATGGTAAAAGGTTAGCTGGCCCATCTATGGCCTTCTATCACCCCAAGTTCTCTCTCCTCCCACTAAGCCTTATGTCAATAATATTTCCCCCAAGGGACATTAATAACAAAAAATATCTAATCCACTCAACAAACATACTTTGAGCTCTGGTGTGTGTTAAGCAGTACTCTAGATGTTGGGGACACAGTAGTGAACTCAAATCCATGTCTTCATGGAGATCGTAATCCAGCAGACAGAAGCAGACAAATATATACATAGTAAATCCACTTCCTCAATAAATATATCATTTAGTTGGGAAAAACAAGAAAAAGGCAAAGTACTGAACATCTAATGATATTCAGGCAAGCTAGGGCCTAATAAGGACAAATGGGGGAACTGGGCCTTTCTCTAGGTTCCAGGTGGAAACTTTTACCGCAAAGTGCTTAGGCTGATAGAAACTGGCATTTGTCCTCCAAGGGGCAGTTGCAGTGTAACTGAAGTCTGCAAATTGCATCCTCTCCCATTACATGGCCATCACCTGGAGGCTGGCCTCCTCCACTTAGCCCAGGCAGTTCCCGAGCAAGACTGTCCAGGGAACTCAAGGCAGCCTGCTCATCTGGAGAGCCAAGCAGCCTGCAGAACTGTGGTCACTTTTGTGGATTAAGAAAAAGAGCAGTTCCTCATCAAGCCACTAGCTTCAAGCTGGTTTTCTGAAGGAAAGCTTCCTCAGTTCCTATGCTACCAGGTGTGGTTCTGGATTGGTCTCTGAACATTTTCCCTTCATGCGTTGATTTTGGCAGACAGGTTTTCCACTTGTGAGCAACGTGCCACATGAGGAACTCTTTAAAGAAGCGTGTGGTTTATGTTTCTTTAGGAACTATTTGCAGGGAGAACTTAAACATTAATGATACCTGTAACTGTACCGAGGCACTTTAAGTGGGACAAATGCTCTGCACCTATGAAGTGGAGCTGAGGAAGGGATACTATGGGGCTTAGCCGCCTGTTTGTAATGTGAATGAAAGCCCTGGGATTGTGCAGTGTGCAACATGCACAACAGTGCCTGGTAGCCTTTTCTCAGAGGCAAGGAGATCAGAAAGCCAGCAAAGGAATAAGTGATGAACAGTTTATTCATTCGGTAGCCTGGGAATAATTAAAACTACTCAGTGGGGCGCTTTCCTGGTGTCTCAAAAGGTAAAGAATCTGCTGCAATGTGGGAGACCCAAGCTTGATCCCTGGAATGGGAAGATCCCCTGGAGAAGGGAATGGCAATGCATTCCAGTATTCTTGCCTGGAGAATTTCATGGACAGAGGAGCCTGGGAGGGTACAATCCATAAAGTCACAAAAAGTCAGACACGACTGAGTGACTAACACACACACCCAGCAGGGTGCTCGAGAGTAGAGTTTAATTTCATGAAGCACCTTCTATGACGCCTAGAACATATAAGACACTCCAAGATGAGCAGATAGGTCCATGAACTCTAAAGTCATCATATTAGACTAGGAGAAGAATGCATGACTAACAAGCTAAAGAAGAGATGAACCAATAAGGACCTATTGTATAGCATATGGAACTCACCCTGATGTTACCTAACAGCCAGAATGGGAGGGAAGTTTGAGGGAGAATGGATACATGTGTATGTCTAGCTGAGTTCCTTTGCTGTCCACCTGAGACTGTCACAATGTTGTTAATCGGCTATCCTCCAATACAAAGTGAAAAAAGCTTTTTTTAAAGAGAAAGAGATGAAATAATAGAGAGCTAGGATTATTTTAAAAATGGGAGAAATGGAAAACAATAGTTAATCCAAATATGTCAGTCTAACATTAAATGTTAATGGGCTGATTAAAATACAGTTTACTAGATTGAATGAAAAACAAAGCCTAGCTGCATCCTGTTTACTAAATGTACCTTAAATACAGGAACACAGAAAGATTAAAAGTAAAATGATGGGGAAAGATATGCATCACAAAATGAAAGTGAAGTCACTCAGTCGTGTCTGACTCTTAATGACCCCATGGACTGCCAGGCTCCTCCATCCATGGGATTTTCCAGGCAAGAGTACTGGAGTGGGGTGCTATTGCCTTCTCCATAATTCCCAAGGAGTTATGAAATGGTCAAAGAGACCAAAAAGTTTGACCGAGAAAGGAGAGTTCGGTCCACACGCTTTGCCCATTTCTGGTCGGTTCCCAAAGGAGTCGTTGGGTGCCTCTTGGCATTGGCAGGTCGGTATAAACCCCCAACAGGTTTTTGCCATAAGCCGTATGAGATCACCGTGGAACCGCAGAGCAGGGCTCCTCACTTACTTCGTGCAGGGCATGTCATTCATTCACACGAGCACACGGTAGAGTTAGTAAAGCACAGCAGAAAACGTGTTCACTAAGAGAACAAAGAACTAGAGCTCCAAGCATCCTTACCTTGTCCTGAAGGATCCCAGACGAGCCCCCAAGATGAAAGGTTGTTGTTGAATTACGACGCCGGGATTCTTGGCCCCCGGAGGAGAAGAATTCAATCCGGGGCCAGAGACGAGGCTTGATCGCTCAGAGCTTTTGTGTAACAAAGTTTTATTAAAGGATGAAGGAGATAGAGAAAGCTTCTGACATAGGCATCAGAAGGGGGAAGAAAGAGTAAACACGAGCCGAAAGAAAAGGGTAAATCTACCAGAAAGAAGTAACAGTCACATATGTATTTAAGAACATTGCTTCAAAATTTGTAAGCAAAACTTGACAGAACTATTTGGAGAAGTAGACACGTGCACAACCATAACGTGATTTTAACATACTTCCCAGTAACTAGCAGACAACAAATAGGCTGATAGTAACTGAGACAGTAAATAAAGGTAACAAAAAGCCAGAAAAGATGAAAAATCAATAGAGACATAGACAATCTCTATAAAAGCACACTCGTTGGCATACATAGAACAGTGTATTCAATATGACAATGCATTTTTTCAGTGCACATGCAAAAATTACTAAAACTGACTCTACTATAAAGAAAATTCTTAATAAACTTCAAAGGACTGAAATCAGAAAAAGTACGCCTCTGACTACAGTAGAATTGAACTAGAATTGAATAATGAAACCAGTGCTAGAAAATCCCCAAATATTAAAAATCAAGCAATTCAAGGAATATTAGCTCTTATTAACGAGAATGATGATGATCAGGCATGGTTTATGCCTTCAAGAGCTAAAAGTCTGTCTTGTAGGAGAGAAAAGATGCTTTTTGCAGGACTTTCATAGAAGTCCAGTGGTTAAGACTTCACTTGCAGGGGTTGTAGTTTTGGTCCCTGCTCAGGGAGCTAAGATCCCACGTCCCTGTGGCCAAAGATCCAAAGCATGAAGCAGAAGCAATACTGTGGCAAGTTCAATGAAGACTTTAAAAATGGTCACATCAAAAAAATCTGTTTAAAAAATATGCTTTTCAAATTTTCTTTCTTTCTTTTTTTTTTTTTTTGCTGCTTTGCTTTCCTAGCAAATAACCACCAAGTAAGATAGAAAGTGATAGGTGCAGTAAGAGTGATACTAGGAAATGTAACAGATGAGTCCACAGTGGGAACAATCAGGACATATCCTCTGAACTATGAGGATGAAATGGCTGGGGAAGGGTTCCTGGAAGAAGATGCACTAACATTAGACCTTGAAGGACAGGAAGGACTTGATGATGCAAAAATTGGAGGAAGAGATACTTGATGCGGAAAGAGCAGTGTAACAAAGCTAGCTGTAGGTGAGGGGGAGAGGTAACCAAGGAGCAAATAGAGCTTAATTTGACTAGAATAAAGGGTGAGTTATGGGAGAACTGAGAAGTAAGGTGGGAATGGTGGAACAGGGCAATGCTGAAGGCTCTGAACACCAGGCAGTCTGGGTGCTATCCTGAGCCCTGCAGGGGAGTCAGACAGGGTTTTGAACTCTGGTGTGACTGGCAAGAGCCAAGCTTGCAGAAGGGGAATAGGGCAGGAGTGTGTGCAGCGGTCCAGAGCTGGGGAAATGAAAATGGTGGAGACAGACCTGCTGGGAGGTGAGGAGCGCTCACACCTTGGCGGTGACAGGCAATGAAGAGGGGAGAGAGAATGCAGCGCAAGAAAAACCCTCCCCACTGAACCACCCACATCCCTCACTTAACAGCAGCCTAACAATGCATTAAAATTGCTGCCTAATTGCTCCTTTCAAGGTAATGCTCCAAAATGGGGAAATAACGCATTTAATGTTTAGTCTCATATCTGTCGCCCAAACCCTGATTTGAAAGCCTAATCTTTTTAAAAATAGAATGAGATAAACCCCTCTGCCCCCACCACTGAGCACATTCCAGACCCTCAGTGTCCCATGTTCTCCTTTCTCATATACATCTTTCTTCGTATATTTCCATGAGTGTCTCTGGCAGCTTGGGCAGGTCATCTAAGCCCTGTCTTGCTAGAACTCCTGAAGACTGCAGGAGTCTTCCCTCACCTCACCAGCCTCCGCTTAGGCCTCCTGGAAAAGCTCCAGAGGTCCTTGAACCAGGCTGACTAGAGAGAGGTCTTGAGACATAATTGCGTTCCTGACCCTTTACAGCACCCTGAGATGGAAGCCCAAGGCCCCTTTCCTCTCCAGTTGGCCTGGGTCACCCACAGGGCCTCTGTCTCACACTCATTCTAGAGAGGGGCCTCTTCCTCTCCTTTCCTCTGATATCTTTGCAACTCAGTGTGGCAGCCCCCTGCTGGCTTCCTCCTCCTGTGACTAAAACCTCAACCAAGAGGGAGTCCTCAGTAGCATTACAAACATCAGGCCATCTTCCTGAAAGTAACCAGCAAGTTCACTGTAGGTGCACTGACCAGGAGCCAGCATGCACGCAATGTCCAGTTTAGAGAGGACTTAATGGCCAGCCTGGGCAGCTCGTTCCAGTCACCCAGCGCCAGCTGCCTCCCAGTAAGCTCACCTCTGTATTCCTTTCCCTATTTCTCCTGCTTCTAGCTTCAGTCCAAACTGATTTCATCAAGGAAATCAGTGCCTTTACATAGCCTGGGCTTCCCTTGCGGCTCAGCTGGTAAAGAATCTGACTGCAATGCGGGAGACCTGGGTTTGATCCCTGGGTTGGGAAGATACCCTGGAGAAGAGAAAGGCTGCCCACGCCAGTATTCTGGCCTGGAGAATTGCATGGACTGTATAGTCCACGGGGTCCCAAAGAGTCGGACACAACTGAGAGGCTTTCACTACTACCACTGCATAGCCTGGAGCTCCTACCCTGTTGTGGGGGAGGCTTCTCCCCGCATTAGTCTCTCTCTGTGGCTCTCAGTCAAGGGTTTTTGTCTCCTATCCCCTGCTGAGATCCTGCAGTTTATCCAGAACCTTCAGGTCAGGAAACTTTTCTGAGTCTCAGTTTTCTGATGTGAAAAACAAGGATGAAAATGTGTGTCAACATTCTTGTAAGAATTAAATGAGATAGCATTTGCATATCACTTAGCGTGTAGACAGAACTTGGTAAATATCAGCTGCTTCTATGATTCTGATCATAACTGTCTTAAGCCCTAATCTCAGCCCTGAATGGAAACTCATTTATCTAATGCTTGCTGGATATTTTCACCTGGACACTGCACACAGGCACCTCAGCATCAGCATGGCAGAGTATACGGAGCTAGAAAAATGTAGGGCTGACAACAGAGCTCTGAGCAGGCTGTGGAGCTCTTGTGTACAGGGTACTGTGTGCACTGCTGTGTACAGTAGCTCACCTACTCACCTGTGCCGATTAAATCCTCTTTATTACCCTGAGAAAAGCTGCTATTCTTTATCATTTCAGTTCGGTTGCTCAATCGTGCCTGACTCTCTGCGACCCCATGGACTACAGCACACCAGGCTTCCCTGTTCATTACCAACTCCTGGAGCTTACTCAAACTCATGTCCATTGAGTCAGTGATGCCATCCAACCATCTCATTCTCTGTCATCCCCATCTCCTCCCGCCCTCAATCTTTCCCAGCATCAGGGTCTTTTCTAACGAGTCAGTTCTTTGTATCAAGTGGTCAAAGTATTATAGTTTCAACTTTAGCATCAGTCCTTCCAATGAATATTCAGGACTGATCTCCTTTAGGATTGACTGGTTGGATTTCCTTGCCATCCAAGGGGATCTTCAAGAGTCTTCTCCAACACCATAGCTCAAAAGCATCAATTCTTCATCGATCAGCTTTCTTTATAGTCTTACTCTCACATCCATACATGACTACTGGAAAAACCATAGCTTTGACTAGATGGACCTTTATAGGCAAAGTAATGTTTCTGCCATAAGTTTTCTTCCAAGAAGCAAGCGTCTTTTAATTTCATGGATACAGTTATTCTTTATAGGATGAGGCAATGGGATTCAAAGACAGTATCAGACATCCTGCTGAAGTTTCCAAAATTAGTTGCAGTGGGTTTGAATTCTAGCCTGTCTGGCTCCATGACCCACTTTTCCTTCTATTATATACTGAAGTCCACAATGCTTGGTGTGGGGAGGTGCTCAGAGAAGGAGCCAGGCAACTGAGTCAGCCGCTAAAAAGGACCGAGACTCATGTAGATCATGAGTGATGCCAACAGCATCACAGAAGCAGAACTGCTTCCCATATTGGCTGTCTCTTTGCCCTGAAGCTTGTTCCTGATTTCTCCAGGTTGAGGGTGTAGAGACTATGGTAGGCATTTCCAGAGAATCCTGTCCCTCCTAAGGGGGGTGTGATGACCTTGGGTGGCCTTAGTGATCCCCGGCTGGGCTCAGGCACAGGAGAAGGGAANGGAAATTAACAAAATTAATTTTTCCAGTTTGATTGTTCATGATTTTACTGTCATCGCCTCCCTGTGGCTAACTACTCTTCATCTCTAGGATTCAAATTCAAAACCTGTGGATTGGATACAGGCCATCTAAAAGCTAATGTTAGAAAATAGGGCCAAACGGATCACCTATTACTACTAAGACTTTAAAAGGATTATCCACTCCTTGCAAGCAGCCAGATGGTAGATTATGGTATACAGGCCATCAGCTCTGGAAATAATCGTTCTGATACTTCTGAGGGGTAAGGAAGGAACCACTGAGAATATGGGACAATCTGAAGGCAAAGCTAAGTGCAGTTAGATTAGGAAAGGGTGCGGGCTGATTGGTTTCTTAACCAGGCCAACTATTCAGGACAAGAGATTAATGTCTAAGAACAATACAGTCTGATATATGACTTGGGGTCTTTTTGGTCTCCATGGATTCATTTAAGGGACACTGAGCTCATTCCCAAAGAGAAAAGTGGATAAAAACTGGTTTAATCCTTTTATCGGTCTCCCTCTGAAGTAGTCCATGGCTTGCAGTTCTTTATCTTCAGTGAACTTAACACATGGTATGCATGTGTGCATGCTCAGTCACGCCAGTCATGTCTGACTCTTTGCAACCCTGTGGACTGAAGCCCACCAGGCTCCTCTGTCCATGGGATTCTCCAGGCGAGAAGACTGGGGTGGGTTGCCGTGCCCTCCTCCAGGGGATCTTCCTGACTCAGGGCATATGCACGTGGCAGGAGCTCCATAAAGCCCCTGAGACGTGGTCTCCCTGAAGCTCACACTGCAATAACTTTACACTGAAGCACTGGAATCCTGCAAATCTCCTACTAAGGAGCCCCTTGGGGATTACCAGTTTCCAGTACAAATCTATTTAGGCAGATCTTGGCAGTCCCTCAACCACACCCAGCAAACAAGTAAAAAGAAATTCACCATAATGAATTTCTTCATGATCTACATGAACCCTGAACCCATTATAATCCCTGTCATTGTCATTTTCCCTCTAGGTAAAATGGGCATTAAACTCCATTTGTGGCTCTAAAACTCAGAGATTCTTTACAGAAAGGACCTAAAATCCCAAATCCCAAACACAATAACAGCAGTAGAAGAGATATCAGAGCTCTTGTCCGCATCCTTTATTTTTATTAATGAAGAAATTGAAGCCTAAAGACATGAAAGGACTAACTTAAGGTCGTATTCCTGGTGGTTCCTCCCTTATCTCTCAGATGTACTATTGGCATCAAGTAACATTAGTCCCATTTGATGGTGTCAAGTCCCATCTGAAAGTTCCCATACATGGGTGCTACAGTGGCTCATTCTGTCCCTGACGTTTCGATTTTTCTAAGGCCTACATTGTACCAGGGGGGAAAAATTGAATGGAGTTTAGTCCAAAAGAATTCCAGAAGCAGAGAATTTTGGTTTCTCTTTGGAACAGTTTTACTTAAGCTCAGAAGAACTTTTTAAACCATTGTTTGGAGAATAAAACAAAACTATGCCCTCAGACCTTGAATCCCAGACAGAGAGTCACATAAGCAAACAATAACATCATAAGATGCATTCTACGCACATTAAAATATGAGCAAGTGTTTTTATATCATAAAAGAGAAAACAACTCTCAGCCTGGAGAGGCCGGGGAGTGCTTCAGCAACGACAGGACATCTCAGCTGGGATTTCAAGGACAGGGGTCAGGGCCAGAACACTGCACACAGAAAGAAGCATGTGCAAAGTCCTCAAGGCAGGTGAGGTTGTGGAGAACACCTTCAAGGTTGTGGAGAACACTATAGTGTTCAATATAGACAAAGAGAAGAGTAATGCTAAATAAAATGGGAGAGACCGAAATAGCCAGATCACACAGGCCCCCAGGGGCTGTGAAAGGGAATTGGGGCTTTATCCTTAAAGCTACAGCAAGTCCTTAAAGAGTTATATGCAAAAGAGAGAAACGGCCAAGTTCAAATTTTTCTAAATGACTCTGGCTGTAGATGTAATGCTGCAAACAAATTACTAATAGAAGGGGAAAGAAACAATACAGGAAGACAGCTGGGTCTATTGCAAGAGCCCAGCTGGCAGAAGATCATGGTTTGGTGGGGACAGGGAAGGGGTAAGGGGGAGATGGAAGGAACTGGCTAATCAGAGAGGCCCTTAAGAGGTGAAGGCAAGGGAACTTGCAAATGGATTGGATAAGCAAGGGAGGGAAAAGGAAGTAGCAAGGATGCATTCTAGAGTTCCATGTATACACCTGGCTAGATGGTCTGCTTTGGGCTCTGTTACACTGAGATTTATATGTCATTATAATAGGGATGTCATGTAGGCAGCTGGCGATATGGGTCTGAGGCCCCAAGGCACCTGAGCCGGAAATGTTGAAAAAAGATTCCTCAGAGAGTAATCAGCTAAAGCCTTGGTGCTGTTTAAGATCACCCAGAGAAAAGAGCATAGAAGAAGACAATGGAATCTAAGAAAGCCAACATTTGAACAAGTAAAGTGGCTGTAAAGAATGAGGTAGGAAAAAATTTGGAAAATATTTTCTGACAAATTATCTTTTTTCAGCTCTGCTTTTAAAAAGAAAAACTGTAAAAGCAGGCAAACTGCCACAGCCAAAGGGAAAGATAAAAAAGCTCCACTATTCCATTTACATAGTTATTATTCCTTGGATTACCAAGAATTGCTTCAAAATTCTTACTTGGTAAGATAGCTTTTTATTCTTTTACAAAGCCCATACCATACTTTCCTTTAGGTAAAGTATACTTCATCACCAGTTGATTTGGGGGTTGGCCATATGACAATGGATGTGAGCGGATGTGAACAGATGTGATATAAATGTTTAAGCAGAAACTTTAAATACACTTGTATCACTTAGCTCCAGCTTTTTTTAATTCCTGCCCCCTGCCATGAGAAGAGCATGCTTCTTCAACAGGATCCAGAAATGAAAAGATACAATGAGCAGAACCTCCAATGCAAACCAGTGTAGCCCAGCAAAGCAACAGTTAATTCAGCCCTCAGGGAACATGAGCAAGAAATAATGTATGTGATTTTTAACCACGGAGCTTTGCATTCTATTTGTTACTGCAGCAAAATCTGACTAATATACTTGCCCACAGTGAAATTTCTTTAAAACTAAATCTGGTTATTTCCTATCGTAGAAGGAAGCAAAGGTACTCTGTCTAAAACATATCATACACCTGGCACTAATAAGCCATTTAGAGACATTCCCTCATTTTACTCCTTGAGACAATTATTTGCATCATTTTATACGAGCAAACTGAGACTCAGATAAGTCAATTATATTTCTCAGGACCACAAAACTAGCAAATAGTATAAATGCAAAAAATTTCATTAAACTGATTCCAAAACCTATGCACTCTCCTATTAAAGGCTTTGCTAGAAATCAAATGTAGATCTCCTACATGGGAAACAAAAAAAAAACCAGTGAACCATCAGATCAGAGTCAACTTTAGACTACATTCACATACATGGGTAGTTGTACAGCTGTTGAATAAGCCCAGAGTAAGCAGCAAGAGGACATTTGCAACGCTGGATCTGAAACATCACATTGCCACAACCTCCACCTTTCTCTCACCAGCTCTCACCTTTCTCAATCGTAGTTGAGAAAATCAGAGCTGTAAGGTGGAATTTAGTGCTCAAGTCAGGTTGCACTGAAAATTGGAAATAAAAGTTGCTTTTCATCTCCATCTCTACAGCCATGTAAAACAGGTGACTTTTGTAATACCTCCCTGTGATCACCCCTTATGAATTCATCTTGGTTTTCTTATCTAATCCTTGCTGAATCTCGAGGCAGGATTAAATCTTTAACATATTAAGTAAGACAAGCAAGATATAGTAATCACTTGTCAGTATCCGTTTTTCCACTGAAGAGTTATGTGCCTCACCCAAGATTTAGTGTTGCCTTGTAGATCCCCTGATGAGACTTGGTGGGGCAAATGGGGTGTTACGTGTAGAGGGAAGGCAGTGGCTTGGAAGTTAGACAAGCCTGGGTTTCAGTTTCAGGGTTTACCTCCTGCTCTACCTCTTCCTAACTTGTAACCTTGGGAACTTGACTTTATCTCCCTGAGCATCAGTCTCCTAGGTGCAAAGTGTGGATGAAAATGCAAATTCAGTAAGCTGTCTGAACAGAGAAAGGCAAATACCAATTGATATCACTTATATGTGGAATCTAAAAAAATACCACCAAGTAGTGAATATAACAAAAAAGGAGCAGACTCACAGATACAGAGAACAAACCAGTGGCTGCCAGTGGTGGGGTGGAGGGGCCAGTATAGGAATGGGAGCATGGGAGGCGCACACTATCGGGCGTAAGTCAGGCTCAAGGATCTATTGCACAAAATGGGGGGAAACAGCCAGTTATTTTTAAAAAATAATTGTAAATGGAAAATAACCTTTTAAATTGCATAAAAACTTATAATTTTTTAAATAAAATGTTTAAGTTGTTTGAGGGTCAAATGAGGTGGAATGTTCCCTTCTTCACTGTGGTTCACTGGCCTCTGCCTTGAACTGCAAACAGACTCAGCGGCCAGGATGAGAACCCTTTAAAAGCACAGGGGTTACACAGTGCTGTATATTCATCATCATTATCACAGACACCGACGATGTCAAGCACCAAATAGTGAACACCCACTAACCCCAACGTTTTTCCAAGTCCTTTCTACACACTGTCTCTAGTCCTCACAACCTTGCAGCATAATAAATTATATTATACTCATCTTAGAGAGCAATAAGCCGAGGGGTTAAAAGGAAGTTTGGACCTCCTGGTCCCCCGGCTAGTCTCTTTCCCACTGATCACCCTCCTGCTCTCGGCTGCTAAGCTATGCTTCTCTCTCCATTGTTTTCCACGAGACCTCTGGGGAGAAAAAAACGCGAACAAATTTCCCTAGCAGGACCGCTGTCAAAAAGTATTGATTGTAAGACTTGCACACTAAAAGCTGTAAATTATTACTGAGAGAAATTAAAGATGATCTAAATAAGTGAGACATTCTGTATTCATGGCTTAGAAAACTTAATATTGTTCAATTGGCAATTGTCTTCCAAATTGATCAGTAAGTTCCACAACACACACACACACAGAAATCCCAACAGGCTTTTTGCAGAAATTGACCACCTAATATTTACACAGAAATACAAAGAGCCTAGCATAGCCAAAACAACTTGGAAAAAAGAACACAGTTGGGTGGCTTACACTTTCTAATCACAAATTTTAGCATTAAGCTACCATAATCAAGGCAGTGTGGTACTGACCATAAAGATAAACATAAATAAATGGAATGAAACTGAAAGTCCAGAAGTAACCCCTTATATTTATGGTCAGTTGATTTTCAACACAGGCACCAAGGCAATTCACAGGGGAAAAAATAACTTCTTTAAAATGATAATGGAGTAATTGGAAACTTTCATGCTAAAAGATTAGCTTAGATTCCTACTCACACCATATCTAAAAATTAATTCAAAATTAATCAAATGCCAAATGATTTAACTCAAATTAAATCAAAATTAATCAAACAGAGCTAAAACTAAAAAAGTTTTAGAAGAAAACTTAAAATCTCCTAAAATCTAGGAGAAATACTTCATGATCTTGAGTATGCAAAAATTTCTTAGATAAGACATCAAAAGCACAATACAAAAAAAAAAAAGATAAAGTGGATTTTAGCAAAATTAAACATTTTGAGCTTCACACCATCAAGAAAGTAACAAGACAAGCTACAGAATCAGAGAAAATGTTTGTAAATCATATTTCCAATTAGGAACTTGTATCTAGAATGTATAAAGAACTATTACAACGAAATAATAAGTCAAACAAACCAACTTAAAAATCGGCAAAATATTTGAAGAGACATGTAGCCAAAGAAGATATATGAATGACAAATAAATACTTGAAAAGATGCTCAACATCTTTACTCATTAGGTAAATTCAAACTAAACCATAATGAGATACCACAGCACACTAAAATCAAAAACACTGATAATGAGTGTTAGGAAAGCTGAGAAACTGTACCCTTCATGAACTTTGGGTGGAAATATAAAATGGTACAGCCACTTTGGAACACAGTTTGCAGTTTCTTAAAAAGCTAAACATAAATTTGCCATGTAATCTATGAGCTCCACTCCAAGCTGTTTACCCAAGAGCAATGACAGTGTGTCCACGCAAAATGGACTAATGATCATAGCAGCATTAGTCATAATAGAAAGTGGGCACAGTCCAATGGCCATCAGCAGATGAACGGATAAATAAAATGTGGCACATCCATACAATGCAACGCTATTTAGCAATGGAAAAGGAACAAATGATACCTGCTGCAACATGGATGAAGCTCAGAAATATTGCTAAGTGAAAAAAGCAAGACACAAAAGAACTACACATTGTCGACTCTTTTTACATGAAATGTCCAGAAAAGGCAAACCTACAGAGATGGATGCAGATTTGTGGTTCCCTGAATCTGGGATGGGTGTAGAAACCGACTGCAAACAGGCACAAAAGATCTTTTAGGGGTAATAAAAATATTCTAAAGCTGAATTGTGGTAATGTTGCATAGCCCTGTAAATTTACTAAAACTCATTGAACAGATGAAGTTTATGTTATGTAAATTATACTTCAACAAATCTGGGTGTTTTTTTTCTTTTTTCTTTTTTTTTTCTTTTTCTGGGTGTTTTTAAAGTCTTAATTGCTTCCTCTGCAAAATCTCTCTGACAAGATGAAGGAGGAAGCCTGGGGGAGTCTGCTCCCTGGCCTTGCTCCTTTCTCTTCTGTAGGAAAGACACCTGAGCCCCTCTGCCTCAGTGCTAAGAGTTGTTTCCCCAGAAGCCCAGAGCAGCTGTGCCCAACTCCTCTACCTCAGTAACTCTTAACTGCCCCAATTCAGGCCTCCGGCAGCAAAGCTCACCTTGCAGAAATACTGTAAGAGTTATAAATACTTTAGGTCCTCAGGGAGCCCTGGCAGCTCTCTCCTATGGCATCAGTGACCTAGGGCAAGGAAAATTCTATTTCTAGGCTTACTGTCTGTGGGCAGCCTCCAGATAATAAACTGTCTCTTTCACGGCATGGTTTGGACCCTTAAGACACATGTTCCCTTAAAAGCTGATTCCCCAAGCCAATTGCAGCCCACTCCAGAAAAACTGGATGAATGCATGAAATTTAAATGAAAACCCATTTACCAAATGAGGGGCCGTGGAGTGCTTCCAGGTGGGACCAGTGGTAAAGTATCCACCTGCCAGTGCAGGAGACTTAAGAGAGGTGGGTTTGATCCCTGGATCCGGAAGATCCCTGGAGGACAACATTGCAACCCACACCAGGATTCCTGCCTGGAGAATCCCACGGACCGAGGAGTCTGGCCGGCCACAGTCCACAGAGTCGCAGAGTCGAACACGACTAAAGCAAGTCAGCACACACACACGGGGTTGTGGATGGTTTTAGAGCCATGTAACCTTCTGCATAATAAAACTATAAAACACCCAGTAAGCTTTTCTTAGTGGAGAAGAAAGTTCCTAAATGTATTATAACTGCCAATTAAAATATATATTGTTTTATCAAAGTAATATGAATTGGTAACAGAAGAAACTTATAAAATCTCAAAAGAAAGAACCCCACCTGGTAAGCTTTTTAAAAATACTGTATCCGTGTGCCCCTCAAAGAGATTTGTATTTAACTGGCCAAGAATATGACCTGAACATCAGTATTTTTAAAGCTCTCCAGCGATTCTGCTGTGCATCCAGGGCTGAGAGTCACCAGGTTCAGAAGGAGATGGGTGTCAAAACAAGGTTTTCCATTAGTTACTCACTGAAACCTTAAAATGCATTTCTCTGTAAATAAGCACCTTCTTCACATCTAGTAAGAGCAGCAACTGGATTGAGCCAGCTGAATAATGGACCCAGGGATGTTGTCACTTGTGGTATAGATACTGCCAGTTCATCTGTTTATCCCAAATGAGTTCATGTTGAGTGTATTGATCTATACATCCTTAACCATGACACTTGATAAAAGGGCTAATGCTACTAACGTAACTGGTGGAGAGAAGCTAAAAGAAAAAGACAGTCTTTATTATCAGTATTCAAGGACTTTCCTTGACACCAGGGACCAAGAATAAAGCCAATTAGGACCTAGTGCAATACCAACACAGCATTAAATATTAAAGGCAATCAAGCATTCACCTCAGACATGAGTAATCATGAGGATTTAGGACAGAGTTCCCTGCTGGCTTGAGCAGACAAAAAAAAAAAAAAGCTTTGTGGATGAAGAAGAGCTCCAGCTGGCCTTGGGAGATAGACAGAATTTGAATTGGGGAAGTGGAAAAAAAGTAAAAATAATTACCAATAACAATAATTGCAACAGCATTTATCATAAATCAGCATTCTCAGTCATGCATCATTTGATATAAACCTCACAACTACCTAATAGTTCTCATTTTACAGGTGAGGAAATGGGGGATTAGAGGTTAAAACATTTCCCCAAGCTCAGTCAGCAAGCAGGATTTGAACCCATGCAACTTAACTTCAGAATCCAGGTGCCTGGGGCAACGCAGGGAGACAGAAAGGGATCCCACATTGTGTGATATTATGCAAGGAATCCGCTAAACTGAGAAGAGAAGACAACCACAATTAGTCCGGGTCACCCTCACAGCCCTCCCATTCAATGAACGAAAAGAGGGAAACCCGGATACTAAGCCAGCTACAATGTGGAGAATTGAAGGAAAAGCAAACAGAAACAGGAGGTTCAAGAGGGAAGAGACATATGTATACCATGTTTGATTCATGTTAATGTTTGACAGAAAACAACAAAATTCTGTAAAGCAATTATCTTTCAATTAAAAACTAAATTAAAAAAATTTTAATGGGATTTCCTTTCTTTAGGAGCCCAAGATGAGAAAAGCATCTGAATAGGTGAGCATGACTAGGGAAGCACAGGTCTGCAGATTTCTAAGCAGTGATGTTTCACCAGAGGCTGGGAGAAATGCCGAGAACCGAAACTGGAAAGGAGTCGCTAAGGATTAGTCTACATTCTACCCATCTAGGACCCTGCAGGATCATGTGAAAGGCAGAAGAGCAGAAAGGCATAGACTAGGAGGAAAAAGAACACATAGACAACATGAAAAGGTAAAGCAAATGGCTGAGCCTGCCTACCCTGACTGAATTGAAGTTTTCAAAATGCCTAATTGTAATCAAAAGGTGTAGGCACCCAGTAAGTTTTAATTAGGGGAAGATGCCCACGTAAGCGTCAGTGAAAGGGACACAAAGTACCCAATCCCCGCCTGCAAGGAACGCACAGTCTTGTTGGAGAGTCGGAATAGTACTTCTATATAATCTCGTCAAATCATCTGAACCCAATCAACAGAAACCTAAAAAGAAAGGAGAGAGGGAGAAAGGGAGAGAGGAGAGAAGCAGAAGGAAACTGAAGACAAGAGGATAGGAAAAAGGAAGGAAGTGAGGGAGAAAAAGGGAGAGAAGAAAGGGAGAAAAAGGAAGAAAAGAAAGAAGGGAGGGAAGGAAGAAAAGCAAAGACATTCACACAGGGAATTCATTTGGGGTGATGTTCATCAAAGTGTGAATCGCATGCCATCTGTGTCAGAATCACCCAAGGTGCTTCACAAGCACACAGACCCTCACATTTGGGATCTGGGAATCAGAACCATCACAGGTCTCCCAGAGGAACCTTGCTGCTAAATCTGCCAAATTGCTTCAATCGTGTCCGACTCTGTGCGACCCCATAGACGGCAGCCCACCAGGCGCCCCCATCCCTGGGATTCTCCAGGCAAGAACACAGGAGTGGGTTACCGTTTCCTTCTCCAATGCATGAAAGTGAAAAGTGAAAGTGAAGTCACTCAGTCATGTCCTACTTTTCGTGATCCCATGGACTGCAGCCCACCAGGCTCTTCCGTCCGTGGGATTTTCCAGGCAAGAGTACTGGAGTGGGGTGCCATTGCCATCACACTCTGAAATCTGAGAGCCACTGGTCTGGGCTTCGCCTCTGATTGGTCCACACACTCAGCCCCCTGCACCCACTGCTACATCTCCAGCTACCAAAGTACACAGAACAATCTCTTGCTTCAGAATGGTGGTCCTGAGGTGAGATGAAGTCCTGAGTCACCAGACTGAGATGAAAGTATATTCAGAGTAGAGAATTGACTTTGAAGGCATATTCCATTTCAAAGCCCAGCTCCACTTCTTCCTAGCCTTCCAGATTTTAGGCAAATTACTTAAACCCACTGAGCTTCAGGTTCCTCATCTGTAAAATCCTCACACAATTGTTGGACGGGATAATTGCAGAACCCACATATTTCTTTTGGCTGCCTTTTACCTGCTGTCTTTTAAGATAGGACATCCTAGAAGGATTCTTCAAATGCTAACCTTAGTTAGATATCAAAAATGGAATGCCTTTCCTGGCCACTACTAAGGTGAGGGGTGGGGGTGGGAAGAAATTACTCTTAAGTGTTTCATCTGTTTCAGGTTACTCATTACTCAGGACATTCCCCTGACCTGCATGGTCACCAAAACTTCACATATAAAACTCCTCTCTGAGATACACACACACACCCATACTCTATTCTTGTATGTTCATACTTTTCCTTCAACAACCTTCTCAAACATCACCTCTACATTAAACCTCCCCAAATCCCACACCCCTGCCCTAGGCCTGCTCACAGCATCCAAACAAACCACAAGCATGATCTCACCCCATTATGATGACTAATTATCTGTTCTCTTTCTTCTTTGGGTTCTCAAAGAAGAAATACTATTAATCTTTAAAACTCTAACACTTAATATCAGGCCTGCATGCATGCTCACTCACTTCAATCAGGTCCAAGTCTTTGCTTCAGTCAGGTCCAACTCTTTGCAACCCTATGGACTGTAGCCTGCCAGGCTGCTCTGTCCATGGGATTCTCCAGGCAAGAATATTGGAGCGGGTTGCCATGCCCTCCTCCAGGGGCTCTTCCCGACCCAGGGATTGAACCTGGGTCTCCTGCATTGCAGGCAGATTCTTTACCCATTGATCCACCTGGGAAGCCCCAATATCATGCCTAGTATGTGGCGAGTACTCTGTAATTTGAGTTATTATATTCTATATGTAAAATATGAACTTGAGTTTTTCGAATGCTACAACTTACTCATCCTGTTGTTTTTAAAAACAAGGGGGTAGCAAGGGGAATCACACTAGTTTAACTTGATATTTTTTTCTCTGAGTCAGAATTACTCAGCTTGATCCTTAATCCTATTCATTAGATTTGGCTCTAAATTTAAAATCTACTCTCCTAGAAGGAAGATTTGCCACCACTGAGGGTTTAAGGAAACTGTCTCTAACTCTGAAGGCAATTTCAGTCAGTGAAACAAACACTGGCATCTACAGAAGAGCAGTCTAGCTCCACAGCATCCCTGATAGAAATGGCCAGAGCACTGCCCTCCTGGCTGACTGACAGGCTCTTCCCTAGGCCATCCCTTGCACGCTGCATGCTAAGGCACTTTAGTCGTGTCTGACTCTGTGACCCCATGGACTGGAGCCCACCAGGCTCCTCTGTCCAAGGGGGTTCTCCAGTCAAGGATACTGGAGTGGGTTGCCTGCCTCTGATTGGTCCACACACTCAGCCCCCTGCACCCACTGCTACATCTCCAGCTACCAAAGTACACAGAACAATCTCTTGCTTCAGAATGGTGGTCCTGAGGTGAGATGAAGTCCTGAGTCACCAGACTGAGATGAAAGTATATTCAGAGTAGAGAATTGACTTTGAAGGCATATTCCATTTCAAAGCCCAGCTCCACTTCTTCCTAGCCTTCCAGATTTTAGGCAAATTACTTAAACCCACTGAGCTTCAGGTTCCTCATCTGTAAAATCCTCACACAATTGTTGGACGGGATAATTGCAGAATCCACATATTTCTTTTGGCTGCCTTTTACCTGCTGTCTTTTAAGATAGGACATCCTAGAAGGATTCTTCAAATGCTAACCTTAGTTAGATATCAAAAATGGAATGCCTTTCCTGGCCACTACTAAGGTGAGGGGTGGGGGTGGGAAGAAATTACTCTTAAGTGTTTCATCTGTTTCAGGTTACTCATTACTCAGGACATTCCCCTGACCTGCATGGTCACCAAAACTTCACATATAAAACTCCTCTCTGAGATACACACACACACCCATACTCTATTCTTGTATGTTCATACTTTTCCTTCAACATCCTTCTCAAACATCACCTCTACATTAAACCTCCCCAAATCCCACACCCCTGCCCTAGGCCTGCTCACAGCATCCAAACAAACCACAAGCATGATCTCACCCCATTATGATGACTAATTATCTGTTCTCTTTCTTCTTTGGGTTCTCAAAGAAGAAATACTATTAATCTTTAAAACTCTAACACTTAATATCAGGCCTGCATGCATGCTCACTCACTTCAATCAGGTCTAAGTCTTTGCTTCAGTCAGGTCCAACTCTTTGCAACCCTATGGACTGTAGCCTGCCAGGCTGCTCTGTCCATGGGATTCTCCAGGCAAGAATATTGGAGCGGGTTGCCATGCCCTCCTCCAGGGGCTCTTCCCGACCCAGGGATTGAACCTGGGTCTCCTGCATTGCAGGCAGATTCTTTACCCATTGATCCACCTGGGAAGCCCCAATATCATGCCTAGTATGTGGCGAGTACTCTGTAATTTGAGTTATTATATTCTATATGTAAAATATGAACTTGATTTTTTCGAATGCTACAACTTACTCATCCTGTTGTTTTTAAAAACAAGGGGGTAGCAAGGGGAATCACACTAGTTTAACTTGATATTTTTTTCTCTGAGTCAGAATTACTCAGCTTGATCCTTAATCCTATTCATTAGATTTGGCTCTAAATTTAAAATCTACTCTCCTAGAAGGAAGATTTGCCACCACTGAGGGTTTAAGGAAACTGTCTCTAACTCTGAAGGCAATTTCAGTCAGTGAAACAAACACTGGCATCTACAGAAGAGCAGTCTAGCTCCACAGCATCCCTGATAGAAATGGCCAGAGCACTGCCCTCCTGGCTGACTGACAGGCTCTTCCCTAGGCCATCCCTTGCACGCTGCATGCTAAGGCACTTTAGTCGTGTCTGACTCTGTGACCCCATGGACTGGAGCCCACCAGGCTCCTCTGTCCAAGGGGGTTCTCCAGTCAAGGATACTGGAGTGGGTTGCCTATGCCCTCCTCCAGGGCATCTTCCCGATCCAGGGATCGAACCTGCGTCTCTTATACCTCCTGCATTGGCAGGCAGACTCTTTACCACTAGCACCACCTGGGAAGCCAAGACAATCCCTTAGTGTCTGTCTTTCTATCATGGTTCTAATACAAAGTGCAAGAGCCACATTCTATACGGGGACACTATCCAACCTTACCCTATGGTCCCCACCCCAAAATGCCTCCTTCATTAATCACTATCCATGCCCTTTCCCTGCCATTTCCCGTGCCTGAGTTTGTCTTTTCATTTCAAGCCACTGATGGTCACTTCAAAATTCTACTCAAATAATAGCTACCATGTATTGAGTGGCTCCATGTGCCAGGCACCCTCTTAGAGATTTTGTATACTGTCTATCATTTTAAATTTTAACAACCCTATAATGCAGGTACTATAAGTCTCATTGTACCCAACTATTAATAACTTAATAAGTGAAGAGACCAGATGTGACTCTAAAGTCCATGTTCTTAGACATAGAGGCACACACCTTCATAAGCACATTTACTTAATTCTCTGTAGATGAATAGTATTATTCCCATTTTACGGATGAAGAAACCAAGGCACAGATATAAGACTTCTCAGACTGATTCCAAATTACTTAAGCCACTCCAGTTACTTGTGTCTCTTTATGTCTATACTGGCAGCTGTCTTACCAGCATAGACAAAATTGCAGCCAACCAAGAGGAGGATAGAGCTGACAGGTGGAAAGAGATGGGCCTGGGAGACACAACCAAGCCTTGCTAACAAGTATATGGTCTTTCTTGTCACATAAGGCATTAAATTCCAAATAGGATAAACCCAAGGCAAAACACGCCAAGACACATATTAATCAAATTAACAAAGATCAAACACAAAGAACAAATATTGAAAACAGCAAGGGAAAAACAACAAATAACACACAAGGGGATTCCCATAAGGATAACAGCTGATCTTTCAATAGAAACTCTTCAGGCCAGGAGGGAATGGCAAGACATACTTAAAGTGTTGAAAGAAAATAACCTACAGCCCAGATTACTGTACCCAGCAAGGATCTCATTCAAATTCGAAGGAGAAATCAGAAGCTTTACAGACAAGCAAAAGATGAGAGAATTCAGCACCACCAAACCAGCTCTCCAACAAATGCTAAAGGATATTCTCTAGACAGGAAACAAAAAGGGTGTATAAACCCGAACCCAAAACAATAAAGTAAATG
>SJYX01008836.1:50100-61361 GCA_006410675.1 Oreotragus oreotragus
GGGAGGTGGGAGGGGGGTTCATGTTTGGGAGTTCGTGTAAAAAAATAAATAAATACAAAAAAAAATAATAAAAATAGAAAGGTCACTGTAAAAAAATTAAAATAAAATAAAATAAATTCCAACTTTAATTAGATTGACTCGGTTTTTAACTGTTGTTTGCAACCCAGAGAATCTTATCTGATACAAAAATGAATCCCACAAGGTGAGACCCTGATGTATGGTGGGTAATTTTTATAAACTTACAAGTTAAATTGATTCATCAAATGAGGGCAGTTACTTTTAAAGTAGTCGTCTTAAATGATATAAAGTTGCAACCAAAGGGTGGGGGTAGGGGGCTATTAAACAAGATCTCCTAAATTACAGTATTAATCAAGAGCGGACTAATATTTTGGAATGAACAATGTACGTCATTTTGCAAGCATGCAAGTTTCATGTTGTAGAAGGAAGTACCCCAAGGGACAGGAAAGAAAAGTATTTGCTTCTACTCCTGGTCAGACTATCGAACACATTGCTGCACTGTCCCAGCTCCAGGGAAGCTCACTGTGCAGGAGAGAGTAATCAACTTCCCACCTTGAACTGACAGCCTTGAAACCAGCAGATCAAATACCGATTCTCAGCAAAATCAGACCTGAAACAGCCAGACAATGCCAGGTATGCCAGAGTCTACCATTGGCCTCAGATTCTCCTATTCCCAGCCCTGACTGGGCTAAGGCTCACTGGATTCTCTCCTGGGATGAGGTCGGTCCTTCAGCGAAGGCAGCACGTCTCCATGCCTGCTTCCTGACCCATAACTGACATGGCTGCCCTGACAATTACACCAGGGGAAGAGAGTCACAAGACCATGCTCACCACAAGCTATGAAATGAGGGGAAATTGCCAAAAAGTCTCCCTTTACGACTGAGCGACTTCCCTTTCACTTTTCACTTTCATGCACTGGAGAAGGCAATGGCAACCCACTCCAGTGTTCTTGCCTGGAGGATCCCAGGGACGGGGGCGCCTGGTGGCTGCCGTCTATGGGGAGCCTGGTGGGTGCAGTCCATGGGGCGCCTGGTGGCTGCCGTCTATGGGGCGCCTGGTGGCTGCCGTCTATGGGGAGCCTGGTGGCTGCCATCTGTGGGGCGCCTGGTGGCTGCCATCCGTGGGCCGCACAGAGTCGGCCACCAGCAGCAGCAGCAGGGCTGTGCTATCTCTCTTCCTGTAAATAAAAGGGTATCAGTGATCCTTGTGCAACTGTAGATGGATCAGATTAGCACAAAAGGAATTTCCTGGCCTAAGAAGAAAGGAGAGACTTTAGAAGCACAGATACTCAGAATTCTAATCTGAGACTTTGGCTCAGGTCTAGCTGTGGCCTCTACCAACAAAGCTGAGGGAGAAACCTTTCCTTTGCTACTTTCTCTTTGGCACCACTGAGTTCCTTTTGGCACCCTTGAGCTTGGACATAACACACTGATGACCTCTCTTTCCTTACCAAACTGAACCTGAGAGCGAAAACCTAGACTACCGTCTTGACTTTCGAGCTCACCTAACACCCATAATGCTACACCGTCTGTAGTGAGACATTAAATCCAAAAAAATGAGCCACCCTGCAAAGGAATCTGAAAAGCAATTGGCGTCTATGCTGAAATGTCTTTAAGGCACCAAGGAAGCAGTCTGTCCATAATAGTAATAGACCTTCTCAAGACTCTCCTCATTCCCTTCCTACTCTCTCAAAGAGAACCGATGTTCTACCAAGTTCATAGTCCATACTCTCCAAATGCCCAAAACTACCTCTCAAATTTCAGCCTGCATTTGCTCTCATCCCCCTCGATACCTCCCTCCCTAAAATACCCCTTTCCCTCCAGCGCTTTCCCACCCTTACCAATTCTGCTCCATTCTTATGTGATTCCACAGAACAAAAGTAGCTGCCCACCTGAGATGTCTTCCTTTCAGAAGGCAGGGGAAAGCAAAGGTTCTAAATGTGATATGTTTACTTTTTTGGTCCCTATCCCATCTGCCTGCCAAAATGTAGTCTTAAATAAATGTACAGAAGGAAACTGATATCCCAAACTAGATAACATGGATAGTCTCAATCACTGTGTGTGACTTTGGAGCAATTAACCTAACTTTCTGACCTCCACCACTACATCTATAAAGTAAGATAATGGTGATGGCCTCTCCACAAGGATGTGGTGCTGATTCAATGAGAAAACATGTTTTATCATAAGGAATATCAAGTAAACCAGAAAGTGCTCTATGAACATGACTCCCAGTCTTACTTGGCCTTACTATTTCTTACATGGGTTTGGATATTATATACGTATCATTCTCAACCCTTATAGAAGATTCAATTACACACTTAAGAGATATAAAGTGATCTGTTTTCCAAGTCGGTCACTCTTCACAATCTCAGCTAGAATCTTAAAATTTTAGTGATCTTTGCCTGTGTTGTGAGTCATGTGACTCTTCCAACCTGCTTTGGTGTACTCCATAAAATGGAATCCAGAATCTTTATCAGTTTGAAAGCTGAATTCTTAGTTCTCAGCCCCAGACTCCACGTGAAATTTCTGAACCTCAGCAAGCCCCATGGCACAAAAGATTTGATCTGATCCTCTTTTTGAAAGAGATTCCCATAATTTTTAATTAATTGCAGAAGTCATAAATCCCCCCACTCCAAGTTTCTAATGAAAAGCAGACAAAGACATCAAATACAGGCTGTAAAAGCCTTAAATTAGAACTGAACAAGGGGGTGTACACTGGGTGACTTGGACTGATATATACACACTGCTAAATAGAAAATTAATTAGAACCCACTGTATAGCACAGGGAACTCTAGTCAATACTCTGTGCTGGTCTATATAGGAAGAGAATCTAAAAAAGAGTGGATATAAGTCTGTGTATTACTGACTCACTTTGCTGTACAGCAGAAACTACCACAACATTGTAAATCAACTATATTCCAATAAAAAATTAATTTAAAAAAAGTTTTTATTAAAGGAAAATAGTATAGAAACCCGAGACCAAAGAAATAAAGAATTAAGTAAAAGTCATCAGAGTACTTACATAAAAATAAGAAATCTATTCCCTCTGAAATAGGAAATGAAAAAATTATGAGCACATGTGGATCCACTAACTTCCAGTGAAAATGATTCCAAAGTAATTCCTTTAGGTTCCTTGTGAGAAGGTGTCAGTTTGAATAAGCCAGATTGACTGAAAGGGGACACAAGAAGGGGGAGGATAAAAACATAAAGTGATGTGCAAACTAACAGAGCCTGCACCCAGATCTTGTTTATCTTGGAGCTTCACATCTGGGATGTGGGTACCTGTGAACTAGGCAGGTGGAGGAAGAACCAGACAGTCCTGTAGCAATTGTTCAAGAAGACAAGTAGGTGTTGGATGTCTTTTCCCACCCTGACCTCCCCGATGTTACAGAAGCCTCACCTTTTAATGAAGATGTGACATTTACCTTGCTTGACTGCCCATCACTGGATAAAGGGAGTAAGATGGATAAGAAAGGACAGGGAGAAACAGCTGGAAAAAGATTTTTTTTAAAGACTATTAAATTGCCCTCTTTGCCAGATTCCATGCCAAGCAGATAATCACCAACAAAGTTAATTTCTCTTGATCTTCTCTAATGAAAATATGCTGTCCTCTGTAGGATACACAGGTGGATTGTCAAGGAGAGCTCACAAATCTGCATAACCCTTTATGTGAAAGCTTTCCCTTAGATTATCCTTACTGCCATCAACAACAGCAGTTAAAGACAAGGTAACACAACCTGGATTCCATTTTCAAGGAGGAATTTAGCTCTGCCCAAGATGGTAAGAAACTATGAGTTCCAACTGATTGTATGCTCAAATTATAGGCTTAAACTTGACATTGAAACCCAAATAAACATAGCACCAGAAGACATTTTCCATTGATTCCTTGAGTTCCACTGCATTTAGCTTAACAAGCAGCTCATCTACATGTGGCTAACGAGGAAAATACCCTTAAAAGCCAGAGAAAGCCAAAGAGACCCAAGCAGGATAGAAGGCTCAGCCGTGGAAACTCCATACCCCAGATTGAATTTCACAAGCAGGACAGACAGGCACCACCAAACCTGGTCCAATATCCTGGCTATGGCTCCTAATTCTCTAATCTGGTTCTATCTGTGAGTCAAGGGATAACCTAGAAATTTTATGTGATCACCAAACATGAAGATATTTCCAAGGGGTACAGGATAACATCCTCAAGACAAGCATCTTTTCATTTTCTCTTAATATCTACCCATCTTCAAAGGCACACTCTAAACATAACTGCTGAGGAAGACCACAAGAAATACCTTAGGATAATCAGACTGAATTTTGATATGCCCTAGAGAACTGGAGACTTTTTCCCCAAATAGGAAATTTTAGTTCTTTAGAGTATATCTCAAAAAATCAAATAGTTACCTAAGTTTTCTACTGCATTCATTGGCATACTCAAAATTAATTCTTCTCAAACCTCAGCTAGAGTCTACACCATATAACTGAGGGGGCAGGGCACTAAGGAGGCTCAGTCTAAAGAGATGATTAAGAAGGAAATATCCAGAGATTGCACAGAATCTGACAGCAATGTCTGCTCTCCATCCCTTCACTCAATAAATATATATTCAGCAAAACAAAACACCTACATACAAAATGCTCATGTGATTAGCAAAACGAAGAATAGAAAAATCATCAAGAAGTAGACTTTGCCTTCAACAACTGTTTACACACTTATATACTTCTAAAACCTAAGGTAGAGGCTTCCCAGGTGGGACTAGTGGTAAAGACCCTGCCTGGCAATGCAGGAGACACAGGTTCGATCCCTAGGTCAGGAAGAGCCCCTGGAGTAGGAAATGGCTACCCGCTCTAGTAGTCTTGCCTGGATAATCCCATGGACAGAGGAGCCTGGCAGGCTACAGTCCATGGGGTCGCAGAAAGTCGAACACAACTGAGCACACACACACATACACACACAACACACAACATTAATTGCCCTAAGAAATGTACAGATACAGTGTCATATTCACATGAGTTCAGAGAAGGCTGAAATCATTTCCAGCAGAAAGGGTCGGGAAAAGCGTCCCTGAGAAAATAACATTTCAGATGACCTTTGAAGGATGGGTAAGATTTGGAACTGAAAGATGAAAGGAAAGTGCATCCAGGTGGAAGGACTGGCCTGAGCAATGGATCTGAGGAAGCAAGCATTGGATCAAGACATTTTTCAGTCTGGCTGGAAGAGAGGCCGCAAGGCATTTAATGCAGGGGAAAAAGACTAGAAGAAATAAGCTAGAGCTAGTTCATAGACGGTCTTCAATAACAATTTGGAATTTATTATATATTATAAATATTAAAGGGCCCCTGAAGTTTCCTGAGCTGGGGAGTGGCATGGTGAAACTTCGGAAGGATTCACGGGCAAGGCTGATAAGAGGCGAATGCACCCGGTTGCAAGAAGACAAAGTGGGAGGGGAATAAAATGCTGGCGGCAAGAAGCAAAGAACTGGGTTCTCAATGAAGGCACCGAGAGGGAGGGCTAGACGAGAGAAATGCCAAGTCCAACAGGATGTGGCCATCGGCGGCCATGTGAAAAGGGGACATTAAAGACCACCCCGAAGTATGCATTCTGGATGTCTCAGAAGACAGTCATATTACCAATAGAAACAGGATGTAGAAGGTGACAAAGCCTGTGGAACACCCAAGTGATTATATTTAATCATCGGCTGGAATGCGGGGCTGGTGCCAGGAAGACACAGTCCATGCCGTATTTTTTTCACTGTTGATCCCTCCCTCCTCAAAAGTCTCCTACTGGGTTTCTGGGTAACATCCTTTGCTGTTTCCTCCTCCCTGTGGCAACTCTGTCCTAGGCTCCACCAGCTCCTCTTCTACCATTTGTCCCATATGGTGATGTTCCTCGGTCCTTTTCTCTTTCTACATCCTATCCCTGAATGCTTCATCTTTGCCCATTACGTAACCACACCTCCATGCAAACAGCTCTGTAGAGGGCAGTGGTTGAGAACCCAGGCTCTGGAATTGGCCTGGGCTCAAATTCCAGCTCCACCATATTCTGGACATGTGGTAAAGGACATGTCATATCACTTAAAATGTGGTTTCTCCCCTGTAAAATGTAGCTACAGAGTTGTGCTTTCACAGGATTTACCTGAGGATTAATACAAAATGTGGCACATTGAAAAGCTGGCTTAAAACTCAACATTTAAAAAACTAGGATCATGGCATCCAGTTCCATCAACCATGAATTCATGGCAAATAGACTGGAAAAAAAGTAGAAACAGTGGCAAACTGTATTTTCTTGGGCTCCAAAATCACTGCAGATGGTGACTGCAGCCATGAAATTAAAAGATGCTTGCTCCTTGGAACAAAAGCTATAACAAACCTAGACAATGTATTAAAAACGTATGTCTGATTCATGCTGAGGTTTGACAGAAAACAACAAAATTCTGTAAAGCAATCATCCTTCAGTTAAAAAATAAATAAATTAAAAACAAAACAAAACAAAACAGAGACATCACTTTGCCAGCAAAGGTCCATACAGTCAAAGCTATGGTTTTGAAAACAGACAAAATGGTTGCCTGAGGAGGCTCAGAAAAGAATAGAAGTACAAGGCAAAGGTGAAAAGAAAAGATAAACCCATCTGAATGCAGAGTTACAAAGAATAGCAAGGAGAGATGAGAAAGCCTTTCTAAGTGAACAATGCAAAGAAACAGAAGAAAACAATGGAATGGGAAAGACTAGAGATCTCTTCAAGAAAACTGGAGATACCAAGGGAAAATATCATGCAAAGATGGGCACAATAAAGGACAGAAACAGTATGGACCTAACAGAAGCAGAAGATATTAAGAAGAGGTGGCAAGAATACACAGAAGAACTGTACAAAAAAGATCCTCATGACCCAGATAACCACGATGGTGTAGAGCCAGACATCCCAGAGTGAGAAATCAACTGGGCCTTAGGAAGCATCACTATGAACAAAGCTAGTGGAGGTGATGGAATTCCAGCTGAGCTATTTCAGATCCACAAAATAATGCTGTTAAAGTGCTGCATTCAATATGCCAGTAAATTTGGAAAACTCAGCAGTGGCCACAGGAATGGAAAAGGTCAGTTTTCACTCCAATCCCAAAGAAAGGAAATCCCAAAGAATGTTCAAAATACTGCATAACTTCACTCATTTCACATGCTAGTAAAGTAATGCTGAAAACCCTCCAAGCTAGGCTTCAATAGTACCTGAACCGAGGACTTTCAGACATTCAAGCTGGATTTAGAAAAGGCAGAGGAACCAGAGATCAAATTGCCAACATTCGTTGGATCATAGAAAAAAAACAAGAGAATTCCAGAAAAACATCTACTTCTGCTTAACTGGCTACATTAAAGCCTTTGACTATGTGGATCACAACAAACTGAAAAATTCTTAGAGAAATAGGAATACCATCTGACTTGCTTCCTAAGAAATCTGTATGCAGGTCAAGAAGCAATAGTTCGAACCTGACATGCAACAACGGACTGGTTCAAAATTGGAAAAGGAGTACATCAAGGCTGTACATTGTTACCATGTTTATTTAACTTCTATGCAGAGTGAAAGAGAAAGTGAAAGAAAGTGAAGTCGCTCAGTCGTGCCTAACTCTTTGCGACCCCATGAACAGTAACCCACCAGGCTCCTCTGTCGATGGGATTTTCCAGGCAAGAATACTGGAGTGGGTTGCCATTGCCTTCTCCNTTGGAAAAGGAGTACATCAAGGCTGTACATTGTTACCATGTTTATTTAACTTCTATGCAGAGTGAAAGAGAAAGTGAAAGAAAGTGAAGTCGCTCAGTCGTGCCTAACTCTTTGCGACCCCATGAACAGTAACCCACCAGGCTCCTCTGTCGATGGGATTTTCCAGGCAAGAATACTGGAGTGGGTTGCCATTGCCTTCTCCAGGAGATCATCCTGAGGAACTGAGCCCAGGTTTCCTGCATTGTAGGCAGACGCTTTACTGTCTGAACCACCAGTGAAGTCTTATGCAGAGTACCACATGCAAAATGCTGGGCTGAATGAAGCACAAGCTGGAATCAAGATTTCCGGGAAAAATATCAGTAACCTCAGATAGGCAGATAACATCACTCTTATGGCAGAAAGCAAAGAGGAACTAAACAGAGAGCCTCTTGATGAAGCTGAAAGGGGAGTGTGAAAAAGCTGGCTTAAAACTCAACATTCAAAACACTAAGATCATGGCATCCGGTCTCATCACTTCATGGCATATAGATGGGAAAACAATGAAAACAGTGACACAGACCTTATTTTCTTGGACTCCATAATCACTGAGATGGTGACCCATGAAATTAAAAGATACTTGCCCCTTGGAAGAAAAACGATGACAAACCTAGACAGCATATTAGAAAGCAGAGACATTAAATTGCCAACAAAGGCCCATATAGTCAAAGCTATCGTTTCTCCAATAGTCATATATAGATATGAGAGTTGGACCATAAAGAAGGCTGAGCACTGAAGAATTGATGCTTTTGAAATGTGGTGTTGGAGAAGACTCTTGGGAGTCCCTTGGACTGCAAAGAGATCAAATCAGTCAGTCCTGAAGGANTTTCTCCAATAGTCATATATAGATATGAGAGTTGGACCATAAAGAAGGCTGAGCACTGAAGAATTGATGCTTTTGAAATGTGGTGTTGGAGAAGACTCTTGGGAGTCCCTTGGACTGCAAAGAGATCAAATCAGTCAGTCCTGAAGGAAATCAGTCCTGAATATTCATTGGAAGGACTGATGCTGAAACCCAAGTTCCAATACTTTGGCCACCTGACATGAAGAGCTGACTCATTGGAAAAGACCTTGATGGTGAGAAAGATTGAAGACAAAAGGAGAAACAGGTGGCCAAAGATTAGATGATTGGACGGCATTACCAACTCAATGGACATGAGTTTGAGCAAACTCCAGGAGATGGTGAAGGACAGGGAAGCCGGGTGTGCTGCAGATCATGGTGTCACAAAGAGCTGGATAGGATTTAGCAACTGAACATCAATAAATCTTCAGTAAATGGTTATTATTAATAACTACAGTTTGTACCTAGAACCTGAGATCTCTCTCCTGATGGCCAGATTCATACAGAGAGCTGTCACCTGGGCAGGATCCGCTGAAATCTGAAAGTAAGCTGGTCATCTTTGTCAGCTCCTTCAACCCTGCCCCTCCTCTGCGTTACAAACATTCATCCAATCATCCAAAGTAGAATCAAGGGACGCAGTGTAGAACTCTCTCCCTATCCTACTGCCCACATCTATCTGCCATCAAATCCTATAAGATAAAGTTCCCAAAAACTCACCTGGTATAAAAAGCCCATTATTATCTTGTTCCAGCTTCTCTGCCCAATTCCCTCCAGTTCTTTGATTCCCCAGTATACTCACATAGCCCACTCCAGCTTCATATCAGGTACCTACCATTCCTCACAAACAGCAAGCAACCGAATATAAGTACCTTTGTATATTTCATTCCTTTTCCTGGAATGTCCATCTTCTTATGCCCAATATGGATAATTCCTGCTTGACTTTAATGACTCAGCTTGTGTAACCTCCCCGTGAAGCCTTTCCTGGCTCCCAGTGGGCAGTCAAATGCCTTTCCTTCTGGTTCTATAAAAAGGTGTATTCCCCTACTGTGACAGTTACCATACTGGAATTATTGATTTGCTTTATCTCTTTTCTCTAGTAAATTGCGAGACACTCACAAGCAAGGACAATGTCTTATGGCCCAACTGTCTCCCTCAACCCCCAATCTAGCACAATATATAGTTCATAGCAGGTTTTCCAATGTTTTCACATCTAAATGAAGAGCTGAATGGTCAAACAAAATAAGATAATCCTAGAAGTTTCATGCCCTGTTTTGTCAGCATCATTAATCATAAAATCCATAATAAAACAATTCAAAAGGTTTTCTGATTTAGTCCATACCTCTGGAACAATAAACAATAGCTTTTCTATCTTATTTTTCAAGATATGTATCTTTTCAAGCTAATGGGTGGTTTTTATTTTCTCCTTCATGCTTTCCTAAATGTTCTCTGGTAAACTTCTTGATTCATACCAAATCAGTCACCTGATAAAAAAAGAAAATTTAAAGGAAAGCCTGAAAGAAATTCATCTTCAAATATGAGGAGTTAATCCAAATGGTTGGGTAATGTGATGTCTAAAGATCATAATTCAAATTGCCAAATTGTCATTATACTGGGTGTTGAGGACCAGGGTGGAGGATAAATTCCAGGTAGCAAGATATTTTTTTAAATGAATAATTTTTTGAGCTTTTTATTTTAAATTGGGCTTCCTTGATAGCTCACCTGGTAAAGAATCTGCCTGCAATTCAGGAGACCCCGGTTCAATTCCTGCATTGGGATGATCTGCTAGAGAAGGGATAGGCTACCCGCTCCAGTATTCATGGGTTTGGCTACCCACTCCAGTATTCCTGGGCTTCCCTTGTGGCTCATCCGGTAAAGAATCCATTTGCAATGAAGGAGACCTGGGTTCAGTCTCTAAGTTGGGAAGATCCCCTGGAGAAGGGAATGGCTACCCACTCCAGTATTCTTGCCTGGAGAACTCATGGACTGTATAGACCATGGGGTCACAAAGATTCAGACACGTCAGAGTGACTTTCACTATTTTGTACTGGGGTATAGCCGATTAACAATGTTTTGATAGTTTCCGGTGAAAAGTGAAGGGACTCAGCCATACATATATATGTATGCATTCTCCCTCAAACTCCCCTCCCATACAGGCTGCCACATAACAAGAAAAAGATAATAATAATTTTAAAGTACATCCCTCTAATTCAAAGACAATAGGTCCTACTAATCGGGGATGATGATAAGAAAATTAATTTCCAGTGAGCTTATAAGGTCAGTGCTTGATACCTGTCAAACGTCTTTTTTCATGGAGGCTCTATTTTCATGCAGTTTCTTGGGGTCAGCCTCACTACCTTTCTTCCCCATACCTAGATCCTTGGTGATCAAGGATGCTGGAAAGTGTCTTGCTGCTGCTGCTGCTGCTGCTAAGTCACTTCAGTCGTGTCCGACTCTGTGTGACCCCATAGACGGCAGCCCACCAGGCTCCCCCATCCCTGGGATTCTCCAGGCAAGAATACTGGAGTGGGTTGCCATTTCCTTCTCCAATGCATGAAAGAGAAAAGTGAAAGTGAAGTCGCTCAGTCTGTCCGACTGTTAGCGACCCCATGGACTGCAGCCCACCAGGCTACTCCATCCATTGGATTTTCCAGGCAAGAGTACTGGGGTGGGGTGC
>SJYX01008836.1:65744-89028 GCA_006410675.1 Oreotragus oreotragus
GAAGAATTGATGCTTTTTCACTGTGGTGTTGGAGAAGACTCTTGAGAGTCCCTTGGACTGCAAGAAGATCC
This sequence comes from Oreotragus oreotragus, assembly GCA_006410675.1. NCBI lineage: Eukaryota > Metazoa > Chordata > Mammalia > Artiodactyla > Bovidae > Oreotragus > Oreotragus oreotragus. Next base: position 65,816 of record SJYX01008836.1, read on the forward strand.
AACCAGTCCATTCTGAAGGAGATCAACCCTGGGATTTCTTTGGAAGGAATGATGCTAAAGCTGAAACTCCAGTACTTTGGCCACCTCATGCAAAGAGTTGACTCATTGGAAAAGACTCTGATGCTGGGAGGGATTGGGGGCAGGAGGAGAAGGGGACGACAGAGGATGAGATGGCTGGATGGCATCACTAACTCGATGGACGTGAGTTTGAGTGAAATCCAGGAGTTGGTGATGGACAGGGAGGCCTGGCATGCTGCAATTCATGGGGTTGCAAACAGTCAGACACTACTAAGCGACTGAACTGAACTGAACTGAAAACCCCACCAGACTGGATACTTCCGTGCCCTTGACTAGAGTGGAAGGAGTCAAAGAGGTGACAGATTGCATAAGCTCAATCAGTCATTCAGTTCAGTCTCTCAGTTGCGTCTGACTCTTTGCGACCCCATGGACTGTAACATGCCAGGCTTCTCTGTCCATCACCAGCTTCCGGAGCTTGTTCAAACTGACATCCATTGAGTCAGTGATACCATCCAACCATCTCATCCTCTGTCATCATCTTCTCTTCCTGCCCTCAATCTTTCCCAGCATCAGGGTCTCTTTCAATGAGTTAGTTCTTCACAACAGGTGGCCAGTGTATTGGAGCTTCAGCTTCAGCATCAGGCCTTCCAATGAATATTCAGGACTGCTTTTCTTTAGGATTGATTGATTTAATCTCCTTGCAGTCCAACAGACTCCCAAGAATCTTCTCCAACACCACAATTCTAAAGCATCAATTCTTTGGCGCTCAGCTCTCTTTATGGTCCAACTCTCACATCCATGTATGACTACTGGAAAAACCATAGCTTTGACTAGATGGACTTTTGTTGGCAAAGTAATGTCTCTGCTTTTTNCTCCCAAGAATCTTCTCCAACACCACAATTCTAAAGCATCAATTCTTTGGCGCTCAGCTCTCTTTATGGTCCAACTCTCACATCCATGTATGACTACTGGAAAAACCATAGCTTTGACTAGATGGACTTTTGTTGGCAAAGTAATGTCTCTGCTTTTTAATATGCTGGTTAGACTTGTCATAGCTTTTCTTCCAAAGAGCAAGCATCTTTTAATTTCATGGCTGCAGTCACCATCCCAGTGATTACGGAGCCCAAGAAAATAAAGTCTGTCGCTGTTTCCATTGTTTCCCCACGTATTTGTCATGAGACAATGAGCCATGATCTTCATTTTTTGAATGTTGAGTTTTAAGCCAGCTTTTTCAATCTTTTTTTTCACTTTCTTCTATAGGCTCTTCAGTTCCCCTTAACTTTCTTCTATAAGGGTGGTGTCATTGCATAAGCTCACAGCTCAGCAACAACGGGGCTGGTTTGAACTGAAGTCTATCTGTCCACTGTCATGTTACTGTCCAAAGCACCTGTTCTCACTTCTCAAATGTGTGTGCATGATTCTAAGTCGCCTCAGTCGTGTCTGACTCTTTGCGACCCTATGGACTGTAGCCTGCCAGGCTCCTCTGTCCATGGGATTCTNGGTTTGAACTGAAGTCTATCTGTCCACTGTCATGTTACTGTCCAAAGCACCTGTTCTCACTTCTCAAATGTGTGTGCATGATTCTAAGTCGCCTCAGTCGTGTCTGACTCTTTGCGACCCTATGGACTGTAGCCTGCCAGGCTCCTCTGTCCATGGGATTCTCTAGGCAATAACACCAGAGTGGGTTGCCATGTCCTCCTCTGGGGGATTTCCTGACCCAGGGATTGAACACAGGTGTCTAATGTCTCCTGCATTTGCAGGCAGTTTCTTTACCACTAGCTCCCCCTGGGAAGCCCCAAATTTGTAGGGCAGACGTTGAATCTATAAGACAATTTTCTTGTTTTGATCACAGTGTCCTACTGGGGTGTCAGATAAAGGAAGTTGTTGCTTTTGGTTTAAAGTTGAAATGTTGAACAGAAGAATGCATACCCTCAGTCCAGTGATGCTCCGTATCCAGCAAGGGCTTTTGTCTCCTCTTACCTGCCCCATTTCTCTCTCCCCTCTGAAATCCTCTGCTTAACTAAAGATATAGTAACAGTTTAAAGCCATGCTCCCAGTTCAACAGCCACTAACTACAAGTGGATGCTGAGCACTTGAAATGTGGCTTGTCCAAGTTGACATACACTGTATATGTAAAATATCAGATTTCTAAGACATCATACATAAATTAAAACATAAAATATTTCACTAATGATTTTATATTGATTGCATAGTGACATGATACTATTTTGAATATATTAGGTTAAATAAAGTATATTGTTAAAATTAATTTCACCCATTTCTCTTTACTTTTTAATGGAACTACTAGAAAAAATTAATTACATATGAGGACAGCACTATATTTCCATTGGAGAGCACTGTGGTAAAGTCACGCAAACATGCTTTCATAAAGGCATTTCCTACATTAATTAGTACCTGATCATGTGAAATGAAATCTATTTCTTCCTTAATTGATAGACAGAAAACTGTCACCTGAGGTTCAGTTAAGACAGTTGTAATTATAAGGCAGGCGTCTCACATTGTGAGGAAACTAATGAAGTCTGATTTTCTCAGATTGCATCTTACAAGTGACTCAAGAGTTCACTAATCATTCCAAAGTTTTTATCCTACAGATCCCATTAATAATAGTGTAATTTATATGCTAGAAGCCTGTAGCCTATCAGACTTAACAGAGAACTTCACATTCTTACATTAAAGGAAATAGAACCATTGCTGTTCTGCGCAGAGGTGTGTTCCTAACGCTGTATAATCTTCTCATCCCTAATTAGTTCAGTGCCTTTAAACTGGTAGAAAGATCATTGTGAGCTTGACTGTCATACCCTAGAATTAAAGCAGTTCAACCTCCAAAGCTCAATTTCAGGCTAACCAGCTTTCTTGACAGGTTTTTATTATCTCATTTAAAAAAAAAAAAAAAAACTGGAAAAATACCCTTAAAGAAATATACAAGCCCATGAACTCCTAAAGATAGCATATATTCAAAGTTCCTAACCAGAGACCTAAAGATCAAGTTTAGTCAATGGCTCCCCAGGGTGACAAATCATCAGTGCAAACACCATGGAGTCACACCCTCTGCAGGACCCGCAGGACAACAGCGACCTGAGACTAGGGCACGTCAGCAAGGATGGGAGCCAGCAGAAATGCTTCCTGCCTGCCTGAGAATGTTAAAGAGCCTCTGCCTCCCCTTGCCTTGGAGACATGCTCTCTGTCTATAATGATGCCGAGTTTCCAGTCAGGAGGAGGATGCACTGATTGATTCCTCAAGTTCACCTTCAAAACCAGACTCTGAACTTCAGCTCTCTGCAGAAAGGAAACACACCCAAAAAGTTAAACTGAAGTAAAAAAACAACCTTGGTCTGAGGTCTCCTAGGAACCCATTGCAGGATGCAAACTCAACAGCTATCTTCTGCCAGCTCTTCTCAATTTTCTCTGCTATGTGTGATATTTTCCATGGATGAGACCAGAGATGTTGGTTGTAAATGATAGACAGATGTTTAAACAATTTTGTTGCTGAAACATGATAATTTCCAGAAGCCCCTTTTCTGTACACAGTGTCTTTCGGTAAGACCCACCACAAAGAAAATGAATTGTACAAGAAGAATGGCAGAAGATCTGGAAATTAACCAGGAAACTGGATCATAACATGCCTCAAAAAAACAAAAAACCTTTCATTGGAAACAGGCCAGTTTTTAGGGGTCAAGAAAAGAATACACCCTGAGTTCTCAGCAACTGGCTACATTTCACAGTCAGTAACCTCCAACTTGTCAGGGAGGATTGTGGTTAATGCTGCGAAAGACATGTGCTGAAAGGTTTCTAGTTGCCCTTAAATTCCTGAATTTCTAGTCAGGATATCATAACGCACATGTGCAAAGGAGAAAAGCATGGTTTAAATGGGACCTGCTGTAAGTAAACCCAATATACAAAATCTTATAAAAATCAATACATTAGAAAGTGGTCATTTATATCAAAACACTATAACTTCAAAATATTTTAAGTGAAATTTTTCTTATTCATATATTAGGTTGAATCACATTAAATTATCAATACTTGACTATTTTGACCAAACATAAAACCAAATCCTGGTGATCCCATATGGTTCAATATATACATTTCATTAACAACAAAGAGGCTACAAAATTTTAAAGAGGAAATTGGGAATGCCTACTAACTCCAAAGTGGTAGTAACAAAAATTCTTTTAAGGCTTCTCAAACAACAATTCAAAATCAACAGAAAAATATGTCGTTTAACATTTTCAGTTTTGATCTACAAAATCTTTCAGTAGCACAATATGGCCTGTTTAATTTGCATACTACTCGATATAATCATTGATGACTAAGAATTTTGATAATAACTTGGTAATGTCTAAAATAACTGTAATAAACTTCATATTTATATTCTTCACATTTCAAAGTAGCTTTAACTGAAATAAATCAATTAAGTCATGCCCCCAAGTCCTTTGTGAAAATGAGACAAAGATGGAAGAGAGGGAGAAAAAAAGAGAAAACTAATTTTGATTATTAGAATTTATACATCTAAACAAAGGTTGCCTTTCAAAGGAGTCACCATAGGAAGCTATAGGTCTACAGGTGATATGACCACATAGCTCAAAATGTCTATGGAATTCCTCTTGGAACTGCCTTCAAAGCTATATAAGAAAAACAGTATAATACTTAATAGTCATATTTCTCTGATCCTTCTTCTTGCTTTTAAAATTCAAACTAGGATCAGCCAGCTACTAACCTGCTGTTTCACAAACTTAGATCCAAATGCTTTGGGGTTATAATATTTGCTGAAATACGTATACAATTTGTCCAAACTCATAGAATGGAGAACACAGAGAGTGAACCCTAAGGTAAACCATGGATTTAGGGTGATGATGATGTGTCAATTCAGGTTCATCAATGTAGATAATAAGTGTAATAAAGATGTTGATAACGGAGGAAGCTATACATGTGAGGGGTGAGGAGGTATATGAGAAATCTCTGCTCCTCAATTCTGCTGTGAACCTGAAACTGCTCGTTAAAAATAAATTCTTAGTTTAAAAAAAAGGAAAATATCTTCCTGGTGGCACAGTGGATAAAAATCTGCCTGCCAATGCAGGGGTCATGGGTTCAATCCCTGGTCGGGGAGGACTCCACATGTATTAGAGCAACTGATCCCCTGTGCCACCACTACTGAGCCTGCATGCTGCAACTACTGAAGCCTGCGTGACTTGAGCCGTGTGCTCTGCCACAGCAATGAGCAGCTCAAGCACAGCAAAGTAGAGCAATGCCTGCTCACCACAAGTATAGAAAACCCACACAAGCAAGAAAGACCCAGGGAAAACAAAAGTAAATAAATAAAAATTCAAAAAATTTTAAATAGAATTTTAAGGAAAATATAAAATATATATAATAATTAAAACTATGTGGGAGGGGGAAATTTGTCTACACTGAGGTTATCAAGAATGATCCCTGCTTAGCTCTCCTCATCTCCATTAGTTCCCTCCACCACTGAGAAGAAAAAGCAGTCTGCTATCTTTGTTGTTATTTAGTCGCTAGGTCGTGTCTGACTCTTTGTGACCCCATGGACTGTAGCCTGCCAGGCTCCTCTGTCCACGGATTTCCCAGGCAAGAATACTGGAGTGACTTGCCATTCCCTTCTCCACTGTTATCTTTAAACCAAGGTAATCAGGAATGAGATGGTGGGAAAACGTCCCAAACAGTGGCCAACTCCTATCCCACTCCGAGTGACTTCAGAATGTTCCTTTACTCTTCCTTGCACCTGTTGATGTGTCTGAATGTGTAGGGATTTCAGAATATGGCAAGGATTTGTCACGTAGTCTCTCTCTACATAAGAAGAAATATAAATGTCGAGCAAGCATATAAGTGACAAGCAGGGGAGTGTTTTTCTCATAGAAAATGTAGGGAAATGAGAGCTGACTGCCAGAGTTTTCACAGTTTACTTATTTAAAAAATTACACTGACCCATAAAATAAAAGTATTTCTTATGCCCATGTGAAATTAAGTGGGTTTTTACTCTGAGGTTGACAAATAAAAATACTTTGGAAATAAAGAATGAAAGAACTGGACATGGAACAGTGGACTGGCTCCAAATTGGGAAAGGAGTACATCAAGGCTGTATGTTGTCACCTTACTTATTTAACTTCTATGCAAAGTACATGATGTGAAATGCTGGGCTGGATGAAGCACAAGCTGGAATCAAGATTGCCAGGAGAAATATCAATAACCTCAGATATGCAGCTGACACCACCCTTATGGCAGAAAGTGAAGAGGAGCTAAAGAGACTTTTGATGACAGTGAAAGGGGAGAGTGAAAAAGCTGGCTTAAACTCAACATTCAAAAAAACTAAGATCACAGCATCCGGTCCCATCACTTCATGCCAAATGGATGGGGAAACANGATATAATCATTGATGACTAAGAATTTTGATAATAACTTGGTAATGTCTAAAATAACTGTAATAAACTTCATATTTATATTCTTCACATTTCAAAGTAGCTTTAACTGAAATAAATCAATTAAGTCATGCCCCCAAGTCCTTTGTGAAAATGAGACAAAGATGGAAGAGAGGGAGAAAAAAAGAGAAAACTAATTTTGATTATTAGAATTTATACATCTAAACAAAGGTTGCCTTTCAAAGGAGTCACCATAGGAAGCTATAGGTCTACAGGTGATATGACCACATAGCTCAAAATGTCTATGGAATTCCTCTTGGAACTGCCTTCAAAGCTATATAAGAAAAACAGTATAATACTTAATAGTCATATTTCTCTGATCCTTCTTCTTGCTTTTAAAATTCAAACTAGGATCAGCCAGCTACTAACCTGCTGTTTCACAAACTTAGATCCAAATGCTTTGGGGTTATAATATTTGCTGAAATACGTATACAATTTGTCCAAACTCATAGAATGGAGAACACAGAGAGTGAACCCTAAGGTAAACCATGGATTTAGGGTGATGATGATGTGTCAATTCAGGTTCATCAATGTAGATAATAAGTGTAATAAAGATGTTGATAACGGAGGAAGCTATACATGTGAGGGGTGAGGAGGTATATGAGAAATCTCTGCTCCTCAATTCTGCTGTGAACCTGAAACTGCTCGTTAAAAATAAATTCTTAGTTTAAAAAAAAGGAAAATATCTTCCTGGTGGCACAGTGGATAAAAATCTGCCTGCCAATGCAGGGGTCATGGGTTCAATCCCTGGTCGGGGAGGACTCCACATGTATTAGAGCAACTGATCCCCTGTGCCACCACTACTGAGCCTGCATGCTGCAACTACTGAAGCCTGCGTGACTTGAGCCGTGTGCTCTGCCACAGCAATGAGCAGCTCAAGCACAGCAAAGTAGAGCAATGCCTGCTCACCACAAGTATAGAAAACCCACACAAGCAAGAAAGACCCAGGGAAAACAAAAGTAAATAAATAAAAATTCAAAAAATTTTAAACAGAATTTTAAGGAAAATATAAAATATATATAATAATTAAAACTATGTGGGAGGGGGAAATTTGTCTACACTGAGGTTATCAAGAATGATCCCTGCTTAGCTCTCCTCATCTCCATTAGTTCCCTCCACCACTGAGAAGAAAAAGCAGTCTGCTATCTTTGTTGTTATTTAGTCGCTAGGTCGTGTCTGACTCTTTGTGACCCCATGGACTGTAGCCTGCCAGGCTCCTCTGTCCACGGATTTCCCAGGCAAGAATACTGGAGTGACTTGCCATTCCCTTCTCCACTGTTATCTTTAAACCAAGGTAATCAGGAATGAGATGGTGGGAAAACGTCCCAAACAGTGGCCAACTCCTATCCCACTCCGAGTGACTTCAGAATGTTCCTTTACTCTTCCTTGCACCTGTTGATGTGTCTGAATGTGTAGGGATTTCAGAATATGGCAAGGATTTGTCACGTAGTCTCTCTCTACATAAGAAGAAATATAAATGTCGAGCAAGCATATAAGTGACAAGCAGGGGAGTGTTTTTCTCATAGAAAATGTAGGGAAATGAGAGCTGACTGCCAGAGTTTTCACAGTTTACTTATTTAAAAAATTACACTGACCCATAAAATAAAAGTATTTCTTATGCCCATGTGAAATTAAGTGGGTTTTTACTCTGAGGTTGACAAATAAAAATACTTTGGAAATAAAGAATGAAAGAACTGGACATGGAACAGTGGACTGGCTCCAAATTGGGAAAGGAGTACATCAAGGCTGTATGTTGTCACCTTACTTATTTAACTTCTATGCAAAGTACATGATGTGAAATGCTGGGCTGGATGAAGCACAAGCTGGAATCAAGATTGCCAGGAGAAATATCAATAACCTCAGATATGCAGCTGACACCACCCTTATGGCAGAAAGTGAAGAGGAGCTAAAGAGACTTTTGATGACAGTGAAAGGGGAGAGTGAAAAAGCTGGCTTAAACTCAACATTCAAAAAAACTAAGATCACAGCATCCGGTCCCATCACTTCATGCCAAATGGATGGGGAAACAATGGAAACAGAGAAAGACTTTATTTTCTTGGGCTCCAAAATCACTGTGGACGGTGACTGCAGCCATGAAATTAAAAGATGCTTGTTCTTTGGAAGAAAAACTATGACCAACCTAGACAGTATATTAAAAAGCAGAGAGCTATTACTTTACCGACAAAGGTCTGTAGAGTCAAAGCTATGTTTTTTCCAATAGTCATGTATTGATGTGAGAGCTATACCATAAAGAAGGCTGAGGAACTGAAGAACTGATGCTTTTGAACTCTGGTGTTGGAGCAGACTCTTCAGAGTCCCTTGGGCTGCAAGGAGATCAAACCAGTCAATCCTAAAGGAAATCAGTCCTGAATATTCATTGGAAGAACTGATGTTGAAGCTGAAACTCCACCTGATGTGAAGAACTGACTCATTAGAAAAGACCCTGATGTTGGGAAAGATTGAAGGCAGGAGGAGAAGGGGACGACAGAGGATGAGATGGTTGGATGGCATCACTGACTGGATGGACATGAATTTGACCAAGCTCCAGGAGCTGGTGATGGACAGGGAAGCCTGGCGTCTTTGCGGTCGCAAAGAGTCAGACATAACTGAGCGACCAAGCTGAAAGAATGAGAAATGGAGCGATGGAGGCTATTCCATCTCTCCTGTCAATCTGGAAAGGCTTGCTGAAGAAACTAAGGTTAGTGTCCTTGGCATGACCGGGTTCCACCGGGCTCCACGCTCGTCCGAACTGCAGACCGGGGCAACACCCTCCACGGTTGCTAAGGCAAGAGGCCGCCGGTGAGGTGCTGCCTCTGACCCACCGGTCCTGGCCCGGGGTTTTCATTTCCGACCAGTTTCCAGCGATTACAACGCAGCCGAGAGACTGCCCAATGGGATCGGCCCTCTCTAACGCCCTCTGTGATCCACGAATCAAGTGCTGCCGATAAAGCCCGAAGCTGAATGGTCAGTTCCCAGGGAGGGCGGGGTTGGGAAACAGTAGCTGGACGGAAACAGGCGCTGCTTTTCGGGGGCTTTGTAAAGTGGCTGATAGGCACTAATACCCGGGGTTCCATTTAGGGCAGAGGACGGGATCCTCAGTGGGGGTTCCTGTGGCGCTAGGAAAGCAGGGTCAGCGGAGCCCCAGGGAGCGAGGGACCCCTGGACTCGTACTGGGATGTGGGAGAGACCTCCTTGGAGCCCACTCCTGGCTGAGGTCCCGGCGGTCCCCTCTGCCAGCATCTGATTAACCCCGGGGGAAGCGACTGTATCACCAACCTCAGGGTTTGCTCCCTGATGCAGAAAAACAAAACTGTTATTATTGTTGCCCTTGGGAGGGAACAGTAAGCAGCAGGTCATATGAAAATCTGCGTGAAATGAAAATATCTCCCGCCATATTAATAAATAAGAAATGTCACAGCCATCAGCGATTTCTGGCCGCCAAATGTGAATGAGAGCTCCCAAAACTGTGATCCAGCAGATGCTGCCACTCCAGCACTGTGGTTGCTGGGGAGCTGGGGGAATGCAAGAAGCTAGAACAGCTTTGACCTCAGATAGCTGAGGTGCAAAAGAAAGAAATGAATTCAGTGAGCCCAGAGGCTCGCATGTTCCCATACAAAGAATGCTAAATTCCTTAACTAGAAACCTAATCTTTGACCTTCAGACTGCCTGTTCCCCTTTGTTGCAAACTTGTATATAGCCTGACTCCTGCCTCCTTGGAGCAATTTTCTCAGAGCTACTGAAGGGCTGTTTCCCAGGCTCGGAGTCCTAAACATTCCCACCAAATCTCTACTTTCAGTTTGACTGTATTTTTTAGTTGACATCTGTAATTGAAAGTTCATGGAAGATCTGAACATGTAAGGGAAGTATTAGTAAGATTTCGAAGTTGAAAAAGAGAATGTTTTGATTTGTTTTTCAAACAAAGAGAATACTGTCAGGAAGAAAGCGAATGCAATGAGGTGACTGGTATTCTGCCAGCCCCATTCTACAGACCAGTGAGGCCTCCTAGCAGGGACCAGGGTTTTGGGGAGAAAAGAGAGACAAAGATGATGGAAGATAACAAGGAAAAAAGAAGAGGGAAATATTTGAAAAGTCTGAAAGAAAAAAAGAAACAGCTGAGCCAATGGAAAACAGTAGAAGAAAAAGAAAAGTTTCTGCTCTGCAGTAGAATAACTGTATTTTCCAACTCAACTTCAGGATATATGAACAAAAGCCACTGTACTTGTGGAGGAAATTAAGGCTGATTTAAATTCATCCTGCCCCTGAAAATCCAGGATGTATGTTTGTCCACCCTGGGGTTGATTAAAGACCTGGGGTTGCCCCAGTGGAGTAATGATACTGAAAGTCTAAATGTCTGGAGAATTCTCATCTATCAGCACTCAGAGTGGGTGGGGTATAGTCCTCAGGAAGTCTCAGAATATGGTCAGTCCTGTATCAGAATTATTTTAGATTCACTTTTATTTTTTCATCAAATGCACATAAAACATGGACTTGTGCTTCTCTTGAACCTATGCTGACCTTGTTCTTTCTCTGAAAGTGTACCTGCTCCAAGAGGAATAATAATGATTTTTAAAGCCCTATATGCATGACCTCTTGGTACTTTTCAAATCGTTGTCTTATGCCCTTTCCTCCCCTTCCTACAATGTGCCTGATGCTGTCACCCTTGAACTCACAGTGGCTCACAGTAGTGACTTCCTGCAGCTCTCATCATTACACTATTTTTTATTTCTTTTTCAAACTTGTTTCTGGTTTCTGGAGAGGATGTTGTTAATTCTCAACTTACTACATAAAGAGTTCCTTTTCCAGGAACATTATCAATGCAAGGAACAGTCTCTCTTTTCCATCATGGATATAGATCAGTGCTTCTTACCTCGTGTGTTGACAGTCTTTTCGCTCTGTATTATGAAACTAGCTTCACTGTGATTACTTTTCACTCTCTTGAGAAGCTCTGCTAGTCAGTTCTCCATGTGCCCCTCAAGAGTTTCTCCTGTTTCATCTTTGCATTTTGAGAGCTGGGATCTACATTTATTTGGAGTCGAGTTCCTTATTCCTCACAGAGCTCTGAAATTCTATAGCAGAGAGAAGGGTGTAATTTTCCAACAACTTCAGTGGCAGTTCTTTACTTTCTACTGTTTCCTCTTTCCCTTTCCATACAGCTGATCCAGCTTGATGATGTTTTAAGCCATTCTATCCACTAGTATTTAGAAAAGTTGTATTATAGGCTTTCAACTCCCCTAAGAGTACAAGCAAGACTGTTAACATCTATATCTTAGATCTGTTGGCCGAGGTTCTCAGGTTCACTCCCCAACCCCCATGTGGGCAGATGGTGTGTATTGTTCTTTGATTTCACTTTGTATTCACCTAATTGGACTTCAGCATGCTAACCCATAGGAAGGAAAGAATTGAGTAGGAATCACCTCCCCTAACTGCTGTTGTTCCATTATTTTTTAAATGTCAAATATTTGAGACATACCCATTTATTCCTGAATCAGCATAATCTGAGCATTTGGAAAATAAGTGTTAGGAGGAGGCGAAAAGATGAGTGAAAAAAAAAGCTGAAGTGAAAGACTTCTCTCAAGAGCTCAGGAGAAATAGCTCCGGAGGAGATTCTTCTATAAGTAGTAGAGTACACAGAGGAAGAATCAGAGTTCACAAGCAGGTCTGAACTCAACATGCTAAGTGGACTGTAGGTATAAGGGAGATGGTGCAAGCTGGGGGTCATGAGCACAAGCATCTGGGTTCACATCCTAGCTCTGGCATCTACTATCTGGTGAGATGCATGAGGGTTCATATTCACCCTTGAACTGAAGGAGAAATGAAAATAGATTCTGATGCTTTTACTAAATTTTAAGCAAAAACTTGTTTGGTTAATTAGTATCTGCTGCTGCTACTAAGTCACTTCAGTCGTGCCCGACTCTGTGCAGCCCCATAGACAGCAGCTCACGAGGCTCCCCCGTCCCTGGGATTCTCCAGGCAAGAACACTGGAGTGGGCTGCCATTTCCTTCTCCAATGCATGAAAGTGAAAAGTGAAAGTGAAGTCGCTCAGTCATGTCCGACACCCTGTACGACCTCTGTTAGAGACACGTGGTGGCAAACTGCTGTGGGTTGGAGATAATGGCTTAATAGTAACAGCAGTTAATACCTACTTAGCACTTCCAAAGACCAGATCCTATTCCAAACAATTAACCCACTAATCTTCACAACAACCCTATGAGGCTGGAATTTCCCAACAGTAGCTTCACTGTGACCATGTTAGTGACAGCAGCAGCAGAGAAGGAAATACATGAGGGCCTTCTCTGTTCCCTGTCCCTTTCCCCCATACCTCTCAGAATTCCACAATTAGATCCATTGCTGCCAAAAAGAGGCCGAAGAAATCAGTGCCCTGAGATTCATCACTGAAACTGCACACTGCCGTGAACATGATTGGGGTGATTTTGACTTTCAAACGTAGCTAGAGATAACAGGAAATGGAAAGGGTGCTAGGGAAGGTGGAGTGTTTGATGGCAACTGGTAAGGTGGCCACAAGGTGGCACAGGGTGATAACCAGAGCGCTCCCTGCCTCCCAAGAGACTTCTTTTTCACTGAGGGCCGTTCCTAATATTCTGAAATGCTGCCTGCACCATCTTTCTGTTCCATTTTCCACAATCTGCGGTCCCTTCTCTTTCCCTTCTCCCTCTTTTCTTTGAAAAGTTCTCCTCCGTTCTCACTGTTACACTGAACATGTGTTCCTTTCTCAGTTGACTCCGATGGCAGGTCCTGTCCTCAGCAACTCTCCGCTTCTGGAAGGTGGCTCCTCCAGTGTATCTCTAAGTCATTTTCTTTTTCTAATTGAAATTGATTCACAATGTTATATTAGTTTCAAGTGTACAGCACAGAGACTCCTATATATTCTTTTCCAGATTCTTTTCCATTATAGGTTATTACAAAATATTGAGTTTGGTTCTCTGCTATACAATAGATCCTTGTTGATTATTTATTTTATGCATAATAATGTGTATTATATACCAACTTCCTAGTTTGTCCCTCCCCTCTCCTTTCCCCTTTGGTAACCACAAATTTGTTCTCTATGTCTGTGAATCTCTGTTTTATAAATAAATTCATTTGTATCTTTTTTCTTGGATTTCACATATAAGTGATATCTGGTATTTGTCTTTGGCTTACTTCCTGTAGCTATGTCCATTTATGTTGCTGCAAATGGCATTATTTCACTCTCTATGGCTGAGTAGTATTCCACCATATATACACAGAGAGATGGATCATATCGTCTTTGTCCACTCATCTGTAGATGGACATTTAGGTTGCCTCCATGGCTTGACTATTATAAATAGTGCTTTTATGAACATTAGGCTTCATACATTTTTTTGAAATAGGTTTTTCTTTGGATATATGCCCAGGAGTGGCATTGCTAGATCATATGGCAAGTCTATGTTCAGTTTTTTTAAGGAACCCCCATACAATTCTCCCGGGGAAGGCAATGGCACCCCACCCCAGTACTCTTGCCTGGAAAATCCAATGGACGGAGTAGCCTGGTGGGCTGCAGTCCATGGGGTCGCTACCAGTCGGACAGACTGAGCGACTTCACTTTCACTTTTCTCTTTCATGCATTGGAGAAGGAAATGGCAACCCACTCCAGTGTTCTTGCCTGGAGAATCCCAGGGATGGGGGAGCCTGGTGGGCTGCCGTCTATGGGGTCACACAGAGTCGGACATGACTGAAGTGACTTAGCAGCAGCAGCAGCATACAATTCTCCATAATGGCTGCACAAATTTACATTTCCACCAACGGTGTAGGACCTATTGCATAGCACAGGGAATCAAATTCAGTATTTTGTAATGACCTATAATGGAAAAGAATCTGATATCTGACCTGGTGTTTTCAGAATTTAACATTAAGAAGCATGGGTTCTCTAGATTGGGGGAGTGTTATGGGCTGAACTGTGTCCTCTCAAAATTCACATGTTAAAGTCCTAAACTAGGCTTCCTTGGTGGTTCCGTGACAAAGAATCTGCCTGCGGTGCAGGAGGCCTGGCTTGTGCTCTGCAGCGAGAAGCCATAGGAGCCACATGCACCCTGCGTGCTGCAACTAGAGAAAAGGCCTGGGCAGCAACAAAGACCCAGCACAGCAAAAAGAAAAAAGTCCTAAACCCCACTACCTTAGAATGTGACCGCATTTGGAGACAGGAGCTTTAAAAAGGTCGTTAAAGTAAAAAGAAGTTATATGAGTGGACTCCAATTCAGTGTCACCTGTGTCTTCATATGGGGTTTCCCTAGTGGCTCAGATGGTAAAGAATCTGCCAGCAGTGCAGGAGACCTGGCTTTGATCCCTGCGTCAGGAAGATTCCATGAAGAAGGGGATGGCTACCCACTCCAGTATTCTTGCCTGGAGAATTCCATGGACAGAGGAGGCTGACAGGCTAGAGTCCGTGGAGTTGCAAAGAATCAGACATGACTGAGTAACTAATGTTTTCACTTTTTCAATGTCTTTAAAAGAAGCAGAGATTAGGACGCAAATACATACAGAAGCGAGTCACATGAAGACGCCGAAAGAGGATGGCCATCTGCAAACCACAGGAGAGCTCTTAGAAGAAACCAGCCCTGTTGGTACCTTGACCTGGGACTTCTAGTCTCCAGAACTGTGAGAAAATAAATTCACATTTAGTCACCCAGCCTGTGTGCTTTGGCATGGGTCCCAGCAAACTAACATCAGGAGCATTATCAAGACATGTCCCTTATTTCTGCCCTTTCCTGATGCCTCCTACCAGATGCTTAAACTTCATCTACTTGGCAGCCTGGAATGGCCAGTTATTAAGACTGGATCTTTCCTGGTTTGCTTATGGGGTCAGGACACTCAGGATCAAACCTGTATGAGTGTTGGTACTTAAGACCCTACTTCCTGCTGCCTAATACTTAATTCAGATACCTACTGAACATTTATCATGTCCTAGGGCCATGGGAACATAGAGTAAAATCATCTAAGGCTAGAGAAGAAATCTTTCCTGAAAAGATGGTAATTGAGACAATTTGAAAGACTCAGTAGCAGTTGTCAGAATGGGAATTGTTAGAGAAGGATGGGTGAGGATAAGAGAATTCAAGCAGAGAAAACAGCTTGTACAAATATACAAAGATGTGGAAGAGTAACATATGGGAGAAATAGAAGTAATCCTCAGTGACAGAAGTGAAGAGTCCGTGTGACCTGTGGCATAGGGACAGGCAGCAAGTCAAACACCACGTTCTGTTTTTTTGGCTATTCTGGGTCTGTTGCTCTCCGCAGGCTTTCTCCAGTTGTGACGAGTAGGGGCTATGCTCTAACAGCGGTGTGCAGGCTTCTCATTGCAGTGGTCTCTCTGGTTATAAAGCCTGGGCTCTGGGTGCACAGGTTTAGTAGCTGTGGCCTGAAAGCTCAGCTGTCCTGTGGTGTGTGCAGTCTTCCCAGGCCAGAAATCGACCCAGTGTCCCCTGCATCAGCAGGCAGATTCTTTACCACTGGACCATCAGGGAAGTCCCCAAACACCGAGGTTTTGTGCACTAAGCTGAGGGATCCGAACAGCGTAACTTTGGTAGGACTTGACTACTGTCTCTGGAACATTCACCTTCAGGAAAGCATGGGGTGAATTAGAGAGGAGGAAGCAGAAATTCAACAAACTTGGATACAATTTTTTTTTTTTTTTTGGAAACTATACTGAGAAAGGAAAGATAAGACAGTAGCTAGAGGAAAGGTAAGGTCAAAGTGAAGGAGAGCTGGGGGACATGGGCCAGTAAAGAAGGTAAGGTCCAAGGGCGTGTTTAGTTATGGTCAGAGGCTTAGAGGAGACAAGAGAGGAGGGAACCCAGAGTGGACATGGAGCAATCAGACCTAGACAGGCAGAGGGATATCCCTTCTGCACTAATGGAAGGAGAGAACCTAGTGTTGGGATGCTTGAAGGAGAAAAAAAAAATGGCCATGCCCAGCAGCATTTGGGATCTCAGTTCCCGACCAGGGATTGATCCCATGCCCTTTGTATTGATCCCATGCCCCATGCAGTCTTAACCACTGGACCACCAGAGAAGTCCCTTTTTCCCCCTATTTCTTCTTGCGAAGGAGAAAAATTGAGCAAAGAAAAAAAAAAAAAAAACAGGATGAAAGTTGGAAGAACTCTTTGCAGGCAGTCTTCATTTTCTCAGGGAAGTACTGGGAATGTCTTCCAGATGGTGTGAAAGGAGAGCTGGGGAAAAAAGGACCTGAGTGATGGTATATGCTTTAAATGCATTTCAGGGGATGGGTGAGGAAGTCACTAAGTACTTAGAATCAAATGAAAAATGCTTAACATTGAAAATTATCATACTTTGTGTTCCCTTAAAACCAGACTCTGACTAGGGACTTAACTACAAGTAGTTTCTGGGGAAGGAAATGGCAACCCACTCCAGTATTCTTGCCTGGAAAATCCTGTGGATGGAGGAACCTGACAGGTTACAGTCCATTGGGTCACAAAGGATCAGACATGACTGAGAGACTTCACTAGTTTCTGGGGTTGGGAAGGAGGGGTTTTCCTGGTGGCTCAGATGGTAAAGAATCCAGGGGTTGGGAAGACCACATGCAGGAGAGCATGGCAGCCCACTCCAGTATTCTTGCCCGGAGATCCCATGGACAGAGGAGCCTGGTGGGCTGCAGTCCATGGGATCACAGAGAGTCAGACACTACAAAGAGCGAATAAGCACAGTGCAGCACAGCTTCTTGGGGAGGCAATTCTGGGAAACGCCAGAAGATAAGGGAAAATGAAGCAGAAAAGGGACAGCAACTAAAAAGTTATNGGACTACACAGTTCATGGTATTCTCCAAGCCAGAATACTGGAGTGGGTAGCCTTTTCCATCTCCAGGGGATTTTCCCAACCCAAGGATCAAACCCAGGTCTCCCACGTTGCCTGTGGATTCTTTACCAGCTAAGCCACAAGGGAAACCCAAGAATACTGGAGTGGGTAGCCTATCCTTTATCCAGCGGATCTTCCTGACCCAGGAATCGAACCAGGGTCTCCTGCATTGCAAGCAGATTCTTTACCAACTGAGCTATCAGGGAAACCCATCTCTTCTGGCTAACTCCTATTTATTCTCAGTTTTCAGTTTTACCCATCCCTGCCTATGGTGATCTTCTCTCTAACTCATCCTATTTACTAGAGACATTCTGTTCTTTATCACAAAAGTTCTAACAGAAATTGCATTGGTACAAATTATTTTTTTAATAAAGAAAAAACTTAGGTACTGAGCCATTTAGAAGCTTTCACAAGCCCCTCCACCCTGTCTCCTATCCATCCTCTTCCAGATATAGAAAGAACATAGAGGATTAGTTGCACCATTTGCACAATGAAATATAACATTACTTATGGAATGTTAAGTTATGTCTACATTTGGGAAAAAGAATTGTTATTCTTTGTAGTTGTTCTACTTCAAGAGAATTTGTGATTTTTTTTTTCCTTTAGAAGTCTGAAACATTTCAAATGGAACAGTGAATTCCAAAAGGCAAAAGCACTCATAAAATGCTTTGATGTTACTATCTCTTGTGTTATTATAATTCCAGTTTTACAAATAAGGAAACTGAACTTTAATGAAATTTTTTAAAAATTCTAAGGTGGTAGCATAAGAATGTCTCATCATTACCCATGTCCTTTACTGTGCTATGAAGTCCTCTGGTAAATGTGATGTCTTTTAAGACATGTAAAGAGACACACAATAAGGCTATGTCTAACTGCAGAAAGAACAAAAATACAGCAAAGAAAAGCTCTAAAAATAGATGGACTCTGCTTAGTCAGTCTTTATAGGTAGTAGTTGATTTCATTATATATGAATTTTTGTGATTCACTGACTTGACCATACCAAAAGGGTTGCTAATAGAGTTCAAGTTTTCACAGTGTTCTAATGCTAGGCATTATTCACTGTGGTAAGGACAGGGTGAGAAATGGAGAGGGGGAGGAGGATAAAAGGACATGAAACAGAAGGTAGAAAACCCATAGTTATTAAGTGGATTTCAAAATAATGCTTCTAATAATTATAAAAACAGCAAGGATAGCTAATACTTATTGAATACTTACTATGTGCAAAGTTTCTGAATTATTTAATTTTATCCTCCCCAAAATCTTTAAAATTGGTGCCATTATTGCTTTTACTTAGATTCCCTGCCTCAAATGAGTAATGGCTCAGTCATCTTGGAAATCTCCAGCTTGTTCATTATTTTCCTTGGGAACTCTTCCAATAATGCTCCTAAATAACGTTTATTTTAAAATTTTATTATTTTTTATTGAAATATTGACTTACAATATTGATTGTTGGTGTACAACATTATGATTTAATATTTTCATAGATTATATCCATTTAAAGATATTATAAAATATTGTCTATATTCCCTGTGCTGCAAATTGCAACTATGTAGCTTATTTATTTTATACATAGTAGTTTGTACCTCCTAATCTACCCCTATCTTGTCCCTCCCTGCTTCCCTCTCCCTACTGGTACCCACTAGTTCGGCCTCTATATCTGTGAGTCTTTTTCTGTGTTGTTAAACTTAACCATTTATTTTATTTTTAGATCTCATATGGGCTTCCCCTGTGGCTCAGCTGGTAAAGAATCCGCCTGCATTGTGGGAGATCTGAGTTCGATCCCTCGGTTGGGAAGATCCCCTGGAGAAGGCAATGACTACCCACTCTGGTATTTTGGCCTGGAGAATTCCATGGACTGTATATAGTCCATGGGGTTGCAAAGAGTCGGACACAACTGAGTGACTTTCACTTTTACTTTTCATAAGTGAAAAAATACAGCATTTATCTAACTTATTTCACCAAGCACAATGCCCTCTAGGTTGGTCCATCCATGTTGTTGCAAATGGCAAATTTTCATTATTTTTTATGGCTGAGTATGAATAATTTTTATTGTGCCTTTTGAAAAGCTCTCCATATTTGGCTTTTAAGATGCCACATCTCATTTTCCTCTTATTTTCTTTGTCCTTTCTTCCTATCCTCCTCTTTAGTATCCCTTTACCACTTTTCTCTTTAAAAATTTGGTTACTGCTCTCAGCCTTTTCTTCTTTCCCTTGGTTGATATATTTTTCCTGCTCTCAGATCACAAATAACATCTTCTTTCCTTTACCGAATTTCCACATAAATACTTTGGATTCCAAAATTGACCACTGAACATTTTTGCCTAAATCCTGTGTACACTTCAAACTCCCTTTGTGCAAAACTGGGAGTTTCTTTACTTCTTCCCTAATTTTTTATAGTAAACATCATTCACCCAGGTTCCCAAGTCAGAAACCTGAGTATCATTTCTGGCACTATCCTGTCCCTTTCCTTCTATAGCCAATCTACAGCTGAGTCAACTGTGCCCCCTAATTAACTCTCAAATTTGTCCACTTCCCTTCACTGTCACTGCTACTGCCTTACTTTAGGTTCTTTTCTATTTTTTTTCTTTTTCTAACTGAAATATATTTGACTTATTACATCATGTGAATTTAAGGTGTGTGCGCGTGCTTGCTCAGTTGATTCAGTTGTGTCTGACTCTTTGCGACCCAATGGACTGTAGCCCATCAGGCTGTTCTGTTCATGGGTAAAGCAAGCTAATTTGATACATTTCTGTATTGTAATATGATTGCTATTGTAGTGACACTTAGAACCTTTATCACATTACATAATTATCTTTTCTTTTTAGTAGTTGGAATACTTAAATTCTGGTATCTTAACAAGTTTGATGATTATAATATTGCTATCTATATTCACTGTACTGGAGTTATAACTCTAGGGCTTATGTACTACTCGTAGTAAGTTCAGTTCAGTTCAGTTCAGTAGTAGTCTCATGGCTCTCCACTGATCCTTTGCTATGGGCTAGTTTGGGCATCCTCAGAACATGGTGTCCTTGGAGCAGTCAGACTGCTTACCTGGTGGCTGGAAGAGAGCAAAGGGCAGCAGTCCAGTAAGCAAGGTATAACTTTGCCTTTTAAGACCTAGCCTCAGATGCTGTACAGCATTTCTGCCATGCTCTATTGGCTGAAATAATCCCCAAAGCCTGCCCAGTTTCAAGGGAAGAGGACTTAGACCTCACTCCTCAATGGGAGGAATGTCAAATTCACACTGTAAGAAGAACATGTTGGGTAGGAAATACAGTTACCTGTCCACTGGAAAATACAAGGCTGTGAGGAGAGTAGTGGCAGGAAGAAACGCCAGGTAATTCTCCAGTATCTGTAGCATACTCACTGCTTCTCCGCCTTGTGGCTAAGATCAAGTGTACATCATGCCCACGTAGACTAGGCTTCACCAACCAGGGGCTTCACTCAGCCAGAGAGTAATGGCTGCTGGCAATTGCAAATCTTCAGTTCAGTTCAGTTCAGTTCAGTTCAGTTGCTCAGTCATGTCCGACTCTTTGCGACCCCGTGAATCGCAGCACGCCAGGCCTTCCTATCCATCACCATCTCCCGGAGTTCACTCAGACTCACGTCCATCGAGTCCGTGATGCCATCCAGCCATCTCATCCTCGGTCGTCCCCTTCTCCTCCTGCCCCCAATCCCTCCCACATCAGAGTCCTTTCCAATGAGTCAACTCTTCGCATGAGGTGGCCAAAGTACTGGAGTTTCAGCTTTAGCATCATTCCTTCCAAAGAAATCCCAGGGTTGATCTCCTTCAGAATGGACTGGTTGGATCTCCTTGCAGTCCAAGGGACTCTCAAGAGTCTTCTCCAACTCCAACTCTTCTCCAAGAGTTCAAAAGAATCGATTCTTCGGCGCTCAGCTTTCTTCACAGTCCAACTTTCACATCCATACATGACCACAGGAAAAACCATAGCCTTGACTAGGCGGACCTTTGTTGGCAAAGTAATGTCTCTGCTTTTGAATATACTATCCAGGTTGGTCATAACTTTTCTTCCAAGGAGTAAGCATCTTTTAATTTCATGGCTGCAGTCACCATCTGCAGTGATTTTGGAGCCCCAAAAAATAAAGTCTGACAAATCTTAGTTCATGAAAATAAATGCCGAGGAGATATGAGTGGGCACAGCATCTGCTATACTGACCACACATTTGTTGTAAGAAGGGGGTATGGTTTCCTCCCCCCACACTATTACAGATTTGTTTTGACTGATTAGCATGACTCCTAACTTCCCCCCTTTCCTGTTAAGATGACTTGATTAAAAACTGCTGTGCCCATTCTTCCACGTTCCATTGGCTTCCCCGTTCCTGTCCAGCCTTTACCAGCCACTCTCTTAAATACTCTGGCAGTCTGTACCTTCCCAGTTCTTCTTACATGATTGTTTGCTTGTTGCAGCTCTATACTTTTTCTTGAACTCCAGCTGTTGACCCTTAGATTTGGTTCATTAACATGGTGTAAGTTCCAATACAGTCTTAAAGAAGAACTTAAGTCTTAAAGAAGAACTTAAAAAAGCTCAGGCTGAAAGCCCACTGGAGCCTCAGCAGGATTCAGAATTTCTAGTCAAATTTCTAACACTAATCCTTTACCTATCCCAAACTAGGCTTTCCCAAAGGAGTACCTCCAAAATATCTATCCACCCCATCAGGATCAGTCCTCCTACCTTCACCCAAATGTCCATAACCTGAAAAGACCAAAGATTTCAGCAATTTGAACCAATTCTCCAAAGCTTCCAAAGGAAGGCATGTCTCCACCTAGGAAGGCCTAGCTAGACCCATCCACTGCAACCCCTCCGGATTCACTGTTCCTGGTCATCTCTCACAAGTCAGTGCTGCCTCCCACACACCAGCCACATCAACACACAGCTCTCCTTTTCCACCCTGACCCAACAGTTCTCTTTGATTTGCTGGGGATTAAGTCTCCCATTTCACAGAGATGACAAAAGGAACGCAGAAGCAGACCACTGGTTGCCCAGGGCCAGCAGTGTGGTGGGGGATGGGCCCATCTCTGCAAAGGAGCACAAGGAAATTTTTTGAATGATAGAAAAGTTCTATACCATCACTGGGTGATGGTTACACAAGAGTAAGAATTTGTCAAAACTCATGGAGATACATGCTTTGAATGGGGACATTTTGATGTATGTAAGTTACATATCAATTAAGTTGATTATTTCAGAAGAGGGGTAGAAATCAATCAATTATGGGGAGTGCATGCTATTAATCTGACCTACTGGGTATGGCCTTCTCCCCAAGGCCTTCAGTACCAATGTCCTCTGAGAGGAGGCAACCTGGGCAGTCTTCCCTTTGTCCCAACATCGCATCCCACAGGATCTACCTTGGCTGCCTTCCCCACATCTGTGTGGATGGGGACGGACCATTTCACAAAGACATATAAACACACTCCACCCCACACTCCTAAATTTGTATGACAAAATACATGCTAGAGCATAGGCACTCAGTTATATGTTGAATGAAAGAATCAGTGTACTAAGAGTAGATGTGTGAAAGACACCCAAATAAATACATGAGATTGATTATTGATCGATTGACTTATCTATTATTTATTTTTACTGTATCAGTTTAAATGACTTCATCCATATTTGCTCATTTCCTTTCAGTTATTTCAACTAAAAGTAGAACCCATCCTACAAAATTATAGGATTAAGAAGTATTATAATAGATACTGGGTACCAAATTTTTAAGTACTAACTTGAAGTGAAGTGAAGTCGCTCAGTCGTGTCCGACTCTTTGCGACCCCATGGACTGTAGCCTACTAGGCTCTTCTGTCCATGGGATTTTCCAGGCAATAGTCCTGGAGTGGATTGCCATTTCCCTCTCTCTTATACACATCTAGATGTGTATAAGAGAC
>SJYX01008836.1:92743-106422 GCA_006410675.1 Oreotragus oreotragus
CTGCTGCTGCTAAGTCACTTCAGTCGTGTCCGACTCTGTGCGACCCCATAGACGGCAGCCCACCAGGCTCCCCCGTCCCTGGGATTCTCCAGGCAAAAACACTGGAGTGGGTTGCCATTTCCTTTTCCAATGCATGAAAGTGAAAGATGAAAGTGAAGCTGCTCAGTCGTGTCCGACTCTTTGGGACCCCATGGACTGCAGCTTACCAGGCTCCTCCGTCCATGGGATTTTCCAGGCAAGAGTACTGGAGTGGGGTGCCATTGCCTTCTCCATCCCACCCCTCTAGGCCATCCCAAAGCACTATGCTGGGCTCCCCGTGCTGTTTAGCAACTTCCCACCAACTTTTTTTTACACATGAATTGTATGTATGTCAATACTACTTACTCAGTTTGCCCCACCCTCACCTTCCCCTGCTGTGCCCACAAGTCCATTCTCTACTAGGTTCATCAATAACATTTTTCTATATTCCATATATATTCATTAACATATGATATTTGTTTTTCTCTTTCTGATTTACTTCACTCTGTATAAGAGGCTCTAGATTCATCTACTTCACTACAACAGACTCAAATTCATTCCTTTTTATGACTAAGTAATATTCCATTGTATAAATATACCACAAATTCCTTATCCATTCATCTGTTGATAGACATCTAAGTTGCCTCTATGTCCTGTAAATAGTGAATGTATTGTAAATAGTGTAATATATTGTAAATAGTATAATATATCATAAATAGAGTAAATAGTGAATTATTGTAAATAGTAAATATCCCATTGCAATGAATAGTAGGGTACACGTGTCTTTTAGAATTGTGATTTTATCACAATTATTATCATATCAGGGTATATGCCCAGTAGTGGGATTGCTGGGTCATATGGTAGATTTATTGCCAATTTTTAAGGAATCACCATACCATTCTCCATAGGCTATATCAGTTTGCATTCTCACCAACAGTGCAGGAGTGTTCCCTTTTCTCCATGTCCTGCATGTATAAGTACCTTTTCTTTGACAAAGAAGGCAAGAATATACAATGGAAAAAAACAGCCTCTTCAATAAATGGTGCTAGGAAAACTGAACAGCTCCATGTAAAAGAATGAAATTAGAACACTTCCTAACACCACACACAAAAATAAACTCAAAATGGATTACAGACTTAAAAGTAAGGCCCAAAACTATAAAGCTCTTAGAGGGAAACATAGGCAATACAAGTCTTTGACATAAATCACAGCAAGATCCTTATCATAAATAGAGTAAATAGTGAATTATTGTAAATAGTAAATATCCCATTGCAATGAATAGTAGGGTACACGTGTCTTTTAGAATTGTGATTTTATCACAATTATTATCATATCAGGGTATATGCCCAGTAGTGGGATTGCTGGGTCATATGGTAGATTTATTGCCAATTTTTAAGGAATCACCATACCATTCTCCATAGGCTATATCAGTTTGCATTCTCACCAACAGTGCAGGAGTGTTCCCTTTTCTCCATGTCCTGCATGTATAAGTACCTTTTCTTTGACAAAGAAGGCAAGAATATACAATGGAAAAAAACAGCCTCTTCAATAAATGGTGCTAGGAAAACTGAACAGCTCCATGTAAAAGAATGAAATTAGAACACTTCCTAACACCACACACAAAAATAAACTCAAAATGGATTAAAGACTTAAAAGTAAGGCCCAAAACTATAAAGCTCTTAGAGGGAAACATAGGCAATACAAGTCTTTGACATAAATCACAGCAAGATCCTCTTTGACCTATCTCCTAGATTAATGGAAATAAAAAAATAGAAATGGGACCTAATAAAACTTAAAAGCTTTTGCACAGCAAAGGAAACTATAAACAGGATGAAAAGACAACTCTCAGAATGGAAGAAAATAACTGCAAATGAAGCAACTGACAAAGGGTTAATCTCCAAAATATACAAGCAGCTCATACAGCTCAATATCTGAAAAATAAACAACTCATTCCAAAAATGGGCAGAAGATCTAAACAGACATTTCTCCAAAGAAATGAATACATGAAATAAATACCTGAAAACATGCTTAACATCACTCATTAGAGAAATGCACATCAAAACTACAATGAGGTATCACCTCACAGCAGTTAGAATGGCCAACATCAAAAAATCTGTTAACAATAAATGAGGCAGTAAATGTTACTAGGTTCCTCCTCTCCCCACCCCGCTGAGTAGCAACCACTCCCACATTTTGAAGTTGGGCTGGGAAGGAGGTTCCTGGAAACTGGTTTTGCAACCCTGAGCTCCTGCTGCTGCTGCTGCTGCTGCTAAGTCACTTCAGTCGTGTCCAGCTCTGTGTGACCCCATGGACAGCAGCCCACCAGGCTCCCCCTTCCCTGGGATTCTCCAGGCAAGAACACTGGAGTGGGTTGCCATTTCCTTCTCCAATGCATGAAAGAGAAAAGTGAAAGTGAAGTCACTCAGTCTGTCCGACTGTTAGCGACCCCATGGACTGCAGCCCACCAGGCTACTCCGTCCATTGGATTCTCCAGGCAAGAGTACTGGGGTGGGGTGCCATTGCCTTCCCCGCCTGAGCTCCTAAGGCATGAAAAAGTCTGGAGACAGTTGGAGAGTCACAGATTAGGAAAGAGCTGCTAGCGTCTCGCACCTGCAAGCCCCTTGGAGGTGATGTTGGCCCACCTCTGGTCCTATGATGGCACCACCTTCTTCTGATCCTTCCGTGCCCCTGGGAATGAATCACCAGGCCTTATCATGGACAAGCTGGTCCCTAGAAAGGAGGTGTGCCCTGGGAGCTCCTCTGTACTCACCTCTCAGTGCCCTTTCTTCTTTCAGCTTAGTATCTTACACCACACTCACTCCTCTGAGGAGCAGCAACTCCATAGGTTCAATCAGTTATCTGCGCATTAGGTTGCTTTCTCACAATCCACCTCCCTCCTTTCCACAGGTGTTCCCTCGAGATTGATGGCCAAAGCAGTATCAGCAGGATCACCTGGCGTTCTGCTCCCTGCCACACCTGACACTCATGGGCATGATGTGATCACTCCCCAGGCTCTGAGCACCATAAGGAACTGCACATGTCCAAAATGGATCTTCAGGCCGAGTGCAGAGCCTTGGGGACAGAGGTTAGAAGAATAGCTGTGGCCCAAAGCCTGAGCAAAGGGCTGCTGTGGGAGGAGGCTCACTGATGAAGCAAGGGCAGAAGACAGAAGCAGGAGCCAGAGGAGGCCCCAGAGCTGTGGAGCACCCAACAGAGCATGCAGGAGGCAGGAGGGCCAGCAAGCTGACCATAGCTGAATTTCCAGGAATGCTCTAGGACCAGCACTGCTAAGCCCTGGGAGGAATGTCATGGAAAGCTAGGATTCGTGAAATGGCATGACAGCAAAGGGTCCAAGAAGTCCCAACCAAGGGTCTGAGAACTGCATATTCAGCGCGGGGTGGGGGTGGGGAGACTTCCTGCACCTGGGGGAGAATTATTACCTGCTATATCCTGAAGCTTCAGTGTTGGTGCCCATGATGCTCAGGCTGGCAGAAGGCTTGACAAGCATCCATAACATCCTAGAATTCCCACGTGTGATCCCAGTAGACCTGGAGTGTGAGAAAATAGAGTACCTGGGTAAGTGTTTTCAGTCCTAATATCATCCTAACACATTGGAGTGGGTGGAAGAGCTCTCTGCGCCTGTGTGAGGGATCATCACAGTAATGGGGATGAAAAGAGCTGGTCACCTTGACCTACAATATGGACCAGTCCAGCCCACTCACCAAAGAAATGCAGGGAAGCTTGCATGGACTCTTTCAGCAAAGATGTAACTCAGTCACAAAGACACACCACCTACAAGGAAAGATGGGAAATGTAGGCTAACGGAGAGTTACAGACTGAATGTTTGTGTCCCCTACAAAATGTATAATCCCCAATGCAACTGGATTTGGAAGAAGAGCTATTGGGATTAGGTGTAGTTCAGGTCATAAGGGTAGAGCACTCATGATGGGGATTAGGATCTGTAGGGACTTATAGGCTTCTATGTGAAGAGAAAGAGACCAGAGTGTGTGTTCTCTCTTCCTTCCCTCTCCCTCCCAACTCTCCCCATCCCTCTTCCTTGAGAAGACAATGAGAAGGCAGCCAGGAAAAGAACCCTCGCCAAAAACTACATCTGCTGACAACTTGACCTCTGACTTCCAGCCTCCAGAACTGTGAGAAATAAATGTCTGTTGTTTACTCCATCCAATCTATGGTATTTTGCTTTAGCAGCCTGAACTAAGATGTCGGGTAACAAAAGAAGTAAAGAATGAGTTTTGGTATATAGTTATATATAGCTTACTTAGAGTCTTTTTCTGGAGAAGGCAACGGCACCCCACTCCAGTGCTCTTGCCTGGAAAATCCCATGGACGGAGGAGCCTGGTAGGCTGCAGTCCATGGGTTCGCTAAGAGTCGAGCACGACTGAGCGACTTCTCTTTCACTTTTCACTTTCATGCATTGGGGAAGGAAATGGCAACCCACTCCAGTGTTCTTGCCTGGAGAATCCCAGGGACGGGGGAGCCTGGTGGGCTGCCGTCTATGGGGTAGCACAGAGTCCGACACGACTGAAGTGACTTAGCAGCAGCAGCAGCAGAGTCTCTTTCACACTAAGGAAAGTTATGTCATGTTCATTATGCTGTGTTTAAGAAGGGGTCAATTCCATTGTACTTGACCATCAGCAATGTTCACCATTCAGTGACGTGGAGGTCCTACACAGACACATACATTAGACACAAAATAAAGAAAAGGAAAAACAACACAAACCCTTGTTATGTGATGAACAATATCTACAGAGCTATCCTAATGTTAACACTGATTGTTGGTTTTCAACCTTTCAGTTCAGTTCAGTTGTTCAGTCGTGTCCGACTCTTTGTGACCCCATGAATTGCAGCACGCCAGGCCTCCCTGTCCATCACCAACTTCTGGAGTTCACTCAAACTCACGTCCATCGAGTCAGTGACGTCATCCAGCCATCTCATCCTCTGTCATCCCCTTCTCCTCCTGCCCTCAATCCCTCCCAGCATCAGAATCTTTTCCAAAAGTACTGGAGTTTCAGCTTTAGCATCAGTCCTTCCAAGGAACACCCAGGACTGATCTCCTCTAGAATGGACTGGCTGGATCTCCTTGCAGTCCAAGGGACTCTCAAGAGTCTTCTCCAACACCACAGTTCAAAAGCATTAATTCTTTGGCACTCAGCTTTCTTCACAGTCCAACTCTCACATCCATACATGACCACTGGAAAAACCATAGCCTTGACTAGACAGACCTTTCTTGGCAATGTAATGCCTCTGCTTTTGAATATGCTGTCTAGCTGGGTCATAACTTTCCTTCCAAGGAGTAAGCGTCTTTTAATTTCATGACTGCAATCACCATCTGCAGTGATTTTCGAGCCCCCCAAAATAAAGTCTGACACTGTTTCCCCTGTTTCCCCATCTATTTCCCATGACGTGATGGGACAGGATGCCATGATCTTAGTTTTCTGAATGTTGAGCTTTAAACCAACTTTTTCACTGGAGTTGGTGATGGACAGGGAAGCCTGGAGTGCTGCAGTCCATGGGGTCGCAAAGAGTCAGACATGACTAAGTAACTGAACTGAAGTGATGACTATATATAGATGTAACATACATATCTATAGATGTGACATATATGCATATATACATATATATATATAATGAAATATTACTCAGTCATAAAAAAGAATGGAATAATGTCATTTGCAGCAACATGGATGGACCTAGAGATTATTATTCTAAGTAAAGTAACTCAGGTAGAAAGACAAATACACTTGATATTACTTATGTGTGGAAGCTAAAATATGTTACACATGAGTTTATGTGAAAAATAGGAATAGACTCACAGATATAGGAAACAGACTTATGGTTACCAGAGGGGAAAGGGGTTGAGGAAGGATGAATAATGTCATTTGCAGCAACATGGATGGACCTAGAGATTATTATTCTAAGTAAAGTAACTCAGGTAGAAAGACAAATACACTTGATATTACTTATGTGTGGAAGCTAAAATATGTTACACATGAGTTTATGTGAAAAATAGGAATAGACTCACAGATATAGGAAACAGACTTATGGTTACCAGAGGGGAAAGGGGTTGAGGAAGGATAAAGAGGGAGTTTGTGATTAGCAGATACAAAGTTCTATAGATAAACAACAAGATTCTACTACATAATACGAGGAACTATATTTGATACCTTACACAAAACCATCATGGAAAAGAAAGTGTGTGTGTGTGTGTGTGTGTATCTGAAATACATATATCTGAGTCACTTTTTGGTACACTTGGAACACATTTTGTAAAGAATTTTGTGCGTTTATGGCCGTGCTGGGCCTCTGTCGCTGCACGGCTTTGCTCTAGCGGTGGTGAGCAGGGTCTCCTCTCCGCTGCAGTGTGTGGGCTTCTCACTGTGGCGGTTTCTCTCGTCGCAGAGCACGGGGTCTAGGGCTCACTGGCTTTGGTAGTTGCAGCTCTTGGGCTCCACAGTGCAGGCTCCATAGTTGTGGCTCCTGGGTTCAGTTTCTCCGTGGCATGTGGGATCTCCCTGGATCAGGGATTGAACCTGTGTCTGCTGCATTGGCAGGCAGATTCTTTACCACCAAGCCACCAGGAAAGCCCAATATTGTATTTTACATCAATTATACTTCAAAAAAAAATCTTTGATGAGGGTATTATAGTCATCTAAGGATATCCCAGTAGTAGATTTAGAATTTCCTTTGCTTTTATTTTACTGTTGCATATAAAATATATAATGTGTACACATGCACGTACACACAAACACTCATATACAAACACACTATTTAGATATGACTCTTCACTTTTCACTTTCATCCATTGGAGATGGCAACCCACTCCAGTGTTCTTGCCTGGAGAATCCCAGGGACAGGGGAGCCTGATGGGCTGCTGTCTATGGGGTCGCACAGAGTTGGACATGACTGAAGCGACTTAGCAGCAGCAGCAGGATAAGAAAGAGAGCGCTGCTACCACCTAAAGATCTCCAGTGGACTCCTACTCAATTACAGCATTATCTCTATCTATCAGAACTAGAACTCAAACGATCTTGACTTTTGTGATAATTTGCATTAAAAACTTTTGACCTTCAGGGATGCATTTCTTAATGGTACAGTTTATTTTTCTGTTTATAAACTGTATTTAGATGGAACCACATTTTATGAATTTTGCTTCTTGCCTCTTTTTTTCTGCATTATATTTATGAGAGTCATCCATATCATGGCACGTGCATGCAGATGTCGTAAGTCATTCAGTCATGTTCAACTCTTTGCAACTCCACGGCCTGTGGCCTGCCAGGCTCCTCTGTCCATGAATTCTCCCGGAAAGAATACTGGAGTGGATTGCCATGATCTCCTCCAGGCGATCTTCCCAACCCAGGGATGAACCCACATCTCCTGCACTGGCAGGCAGGTTCTTTACCGCTAGTGCCACTTAGGAAGCCCTGGTGGCCTGTAGCTGAGTTGATTTCTTTTATTACTGTATGATAGTTGTTGTTATTCAGTTGCTAAGTCGTGTGTGACTCTTTGCGACTCCATGAACTGAAGCACGCCAGGCTTCCCTGGCCTTCACTATCTCCCTGAGTTTGCTCAAATTCATTTCCATTGAGTCAGTGATGCCATCCAACCATCTCAACCTTTGTCATCTTCTTCTCCTCTTGCCTTCAATCTTTCCTAGTATCAGGGTCTTTTCTAGAGCTGGTTCTTTGTATCAGGTGGCCAAAGTATTGGAGCTTCAGCATTAGTCCTTCCAGTGATTTTTTTCAGGGTTGATTTCCTTTAGGATTGACTGGTTTGATCTCCTTGCTATCCAAGGGACTCTCAAGAGTCTTCTTCAGCACCACAGTTTGGAAGCATCAATTCTTCAACACTCAGCCTTCCTTATGGTTCAACTGTCACATGACTATGGGAAAAACCATAGCTTTGACTATATGGAGCTTCGTTGGCAAAGTGATGTCTCTGCTTTTCAATACGCTGTCTAGGTCTGTCATAGTTTTTCTTCCAAGGAGCAAGCATCTTTTAACTTCATGGCTTCAGTCACCATCTGCAGTTATCTTGGAGCCCAAGAAAATAAAATCTGCCACTGTTTGGGAAAAACCATAGCTTTGACTATATGGAGCTTCGTTGGCAAAGTGATGTCTCTGCTTTTCAATACGCTGTCTAGGTCTGTCATAGTTTTTCTTCCAAGGAGCAAGCATCTTTTAACTTCATGGCTTCAGTCACCATCTGCAGTTATCTTGGAGCCCAAGAAATTAAAATCTGCCACTGTTTCCACTTTTTCCCCATCTATTTGCCATGATGTGATAGGGCCAGACTCCATGATCTTTGTTTTTTGAACATTGAGTTATTCCATTATATAACTAAATCTCAGTAAAAAAAAACCAGTTCTAATATTTATGGATATATGGATTGTTTCCAGTTTGTGCTTATTGTAGAAAATGTTTTAATGAACATATATATGTATTTTGATTCTCATATGCATCAATTTTTAAGGATTATATTTCTAGGACTGGAATTTCTAGGTCATAGTATCTCAGTTTCACCAGGAAATGCCAAACTGTCTCTATGTAGCACCCATCCCTCCCCACATCCCTGAACAGAAGAAACAATTTCTCAGAAAACTTGCTAACATCTGATGCTGCCAGACTATTAAATTATGTATGTATATATATATATATATTTTTTTTTTACAAATTTTCTGCTGATAATTTATTTGTAGCTCTTTCTCTTTCTCTCCTTTCTTTAAATTTTTTTTGCTATTACAAATATTCTAAGGAATCTAATCTCATGAGATGTTGTAACTATATCTGTAGTATATTTCCTCATTAGTGGAAATGCTAAGTCAAAGTACTGTGAATATTGATAGTTACAGCCAAATTTTCCTCCCTGAGTCCATCAGTTTATAGTCCCACAGCAGTAATCTGAGCCTATATATCTACATTTCAACAACTGTGGCTATCATTGAACTTTAGATGTTTGTCAACCCCATAGGTATTTCATTTTTACTTGTACTTATTTAATAATTAGTAAGTTTTATTATTTATTCATCTGTATTTAATGGATGAAGCTGTTTTATTTGAAAATTGCCAGTTCTCATCTTTTGCCTATTGTCACATTAAATTTGTCAATTTTTTCTTAGTAACTGTTACATGCTCTTTATAAATTAAGGAAATTAGACCTTTTTTGTCATATATGTTGCTGTAATTGGGCTTCCCAGGTGGCGCCTGTGGTAAAGAACCCACCTTCCAATGCAGGAGAATTAATAGACGCGGGTTTGATGCCTGGGTTGGGAAGATCCCCTAGACGACGGCATGGCAACCCACTCCAGTATTCTTTCCTGGAAAATCCCATGGACAGAGGAGCTTGAGGGGCACAGTTCCCCTGAGGGGCAAAGAGTCAGACATGACTGAAGCAACTTAGCATGTATGCATGTTGTAAATATATTCATTTATGTTAAAATAAAATATATTATTTTAATTTGACATTGATCTTTGGACTTTGTTTACACTAGTTTAATTCCATACAGAAAAAATTTATTGGCATTGAAATATACCAATTTAAAAATTGTATGGACTCTAGGTTTTAATTCCATTTTAGAAAGGCCTTTCCCATCCCTGAGGGGCAAAGAGTCAGACATGACTGAAGCAACTTAGCATGTATGCATGTTGTAAATATATTCATTAATGTTAAAATAAAATATGTTATTTTAATTTGACATTGATCTTTGGACTTTGTTTACACTAGTTTAATTCCATACAGAAAAATTTATTGGCATTGAAATATACCAATTTAAAAGTTTTATGGACTCTAGGTTTTAATTCCATTTTAGAAAGGCCTTTCCCATGATCACTCATGCTTTCTCTTTGAAGTTTTATTGCTTACTTTATGTTCAACTCCTGATACATAAATTGTTGATAATTAGGTTTGAAACCTTTGAGGCACCAAAATATAGGGATGTGGCTTCCCCCTGCTAATTATTTTTTTGTGGATCTATGATTTTGTGACTTGTTTGAAATGCCCGTGTTACCAAAAAATAAAGTGCCACATGTGTTTGGGTCTATTTTTGGATTCTCCATTTTGTTTCACTGATACCAGTATGTTTCACTTACTCCAGTATAAAAAATATTTTTAAATTTTGGTCCATGCCTAGGTTTCAGTAAGCATAACATTTTTAGAAAGCAAAACATTTTGTTTCCTTAACCAAAAAATCAAAGCCACACATAGATACACAAGCACAAAGGATATGGACACTTTGAGCACACTTGAGCAGGGTTCTGTGGGTGAAGGAAGAAGGATTAATATGCGGCTATCTCGCACAGAGGTTAATGGGCTTAGGTGCCAAGGGTGCAAAGGTTTAATGTTTCTGTGGATTTTTTATTGCGGAGAAATGCTCTGTACACACATAAAATTGCAAGCTAGGCAAACAATAGATATTAGGGCCATTATCTGGGGGCAAAGTCTGATTTCATAGCAAATCATAAGGTACCTAGTGACTTGTTGAGTGGTTATTCTTTTTCTTTTAAGTATAGCTGATTTACAATATTGTGTTAATTTCAGGTACACATCATAGTGATTTGGTGTCTTTACTGACTGTATTATAGGTTATTAAAAGATAATGAGCATAATTTCCTGTGCTATACAGTATGTCTTTGCTGTCTATCTTTTTTTGTATATAGCAGTTCATATCTGTTAACCCCGTGTCCCTAATTCCTGCCCCCACTGTGGTAACCACAAGGTCATTTTCTGTATCAATGGGCTCTGCCTCTGTTTTGTATATGCACTGGATTGTATTATTTTTTTTTGATTCCATATATAAGTGATATCTAGTTACCCTTTAAGTACAGTGCAACCAAGTTGCAGGCATCTAGTTTGCAGGGGTTGTAGGGAGGAGGTGGACATGGCCTCCTTCAGATAGAAATGGGAACTGGTGTAGTAAAACTGGCTATCTTACACCCTCAAGAAATGGCTCAGTTTTCTGGAAATACAGAGGCCCCTAAATAACACAATATATTTCATTTTTACTATTTTGAATCGATAATTCTCAAATGCATAACAACTTGCCCCTCTTATTTTTTTGTTTCCTGTCTAGAGAATATCCTTTAGCATTTGTTGGAGAGCTGGTTTGGTGGTGCTGAATTCTCTCAGCTTTTGCTTGTCTGTA
This sequence comes from Oreotragus oreotragus, assembly GCA_006410675.1. Classification (NCBI taxonomy): domain Eukaryota; kingdom Metazoa; phylum Chordata; class Mammalia; order Artiodactyla; family Bovidae; genus Oreotragus; species Oreotragus oreotragus. The sequence goes on from SJYX01008836.1 coordinate 103,920, forward strand.
AAGCTTCTGATTTCTCCTTCGTATTTGAATGAGATCCTTGCTGGGTACAGTAATCTGGGCTGTAGGTTATTTTCGTTCAACACTTTAAGTATGTCTTGCCATTCCCTCCTGGCCTGAAGAGTTTCTATTGAAAGATCAGCTGTTATCCTTATGGGAATCCCCTTGTGTGTTATTTGTTGTTTTCCCCTTGCTGCTTTTAATAATTGTTCTTTGTGTTTGATCCTTGTTAATTTGATTAATATGTGTCTTGGCATGTTTTGCCCCCTCTTATTTTTAAAAATTTCACTAATACAGATTATGCACAGTTGCTAAATAAATCAGGTATTATAAAAAAGCAACATTTTCTGGCCCACCCAATCTTGCTATCCTGGAACAACTACTTTTGAACTCTTTTTACATTTGAATTTTTTCTGGGAGTTGCCTCCTTACCTCTATATATTATATATATCAATATATCCATTGTAAACATTGCTTCTTGACTGTATACTGTTAGAGCTGACTTTCATCTCCCTGTCCTCACTCTGTACAGTTATATAACCTTCCTCTCTGCTTCCATGGTCACCTGCATACTGTTAAATGACCCACTGAGGTCTATTTATAGATGTAGTATCTTGTGACCTCTCCCACCTCTGACCCTTGCACTTTCACTTTGCCCTCCCCAGTGCTTCCATCTTCTACTTCTCAACATCTTTCAGCTGTGTTTTCACTTTTACCTAATCAAGATGGATGGGGCTTCCCAGGTAGTGCTCGTGGTAAAGAACCCATCTACTGATGCAGCATTCAAAAGGAATGCGGGTTCGATCCCTGGGTCAGGAAGATCCCCTGAAGGAGGGCCAGTATTCTTGCCTGGAGAATCCCATGGACGGAGGAGCCTGGTGGGCTACAGTATATAGGGTGGCAAAGAGTTGGACACAACTGAAGCGAATTAGCGTGCATGCAGTCAAGATGGATGACATTCACCTGCTGCCCTATGGTGAACTCTCCAATGACTTGTTAATTGTTTGAGATCCAAGGAGCGGTGGTTGCGTGGGAGCAGGAGGGCTGAGAGGAGCTGCTCCATGTTAAAGGACAGGAGGGGCGGTGATGAGGGGATACCCCTCGTCCAAAGTAAGGAGCAGCGGCTGTGCTTTGTTAGAGTAGCCGTGAAGAGATACCCCACATTCAAGGTAAGAGAAACCCAGGTAAGATGGTAGGTGTTGCGAGAGGGCAGACACACTGAAACCATAATCACAGAAAACTAGTCAATCTAATCACACAGCTCACAGCCTTGTCTAACTCATGAAACTAAGCCATGCCCACGGGGAAACCCAAGACGGGTGGGTCATGGTGGAGAGGTCTGACAGAATGTGGTCCATTGGAGAAGGGAATGGCAAACCACTTCAGTATTCTTGCCTTGAGAACCCCATGAACAGTATGAAAAGGCAAAATGATAGGATACTGAAAGAGGAACTCCCNGAGGGCTCTCTCCCCTTTCACTCTTGTCTAGAAACCTTGGACCACTGGACAAAACCTTGAGAGGGATTGTCAGAAGATCCTCTGACCAGTCCTGAGGAAATCCGGTACACTGATGGAAGCAGCTTTGTCTTGGATGGTAAAAGAAGAGCCGGCTAACCTTGAGATACTTGAGAGCTTCCCCGAGGTATCTTAAAGAAAAATATTTAGGAGTCAACCCTGAATATTCATTGGAAGGATTGGTTGCTGAAGCTGAAGCTCCAGTACTTTGGCCACCTGATTCAAAGAGCCGACTCATTGGAAAAGACTCTGATGCTGGGAAACATTGAAGGCAAAAGGAGAAAGGGGCAGCAGAGGATGACATGGTTAGAGAGTATCACTGACTCAATGGACATGAACTTGAACAGACTCTGGGAGAAAGAGGAAGGCCCAGGAGCCTGGTGTGCTACAGTCCATGGGGTTGCAGAGTCAAACACAACTTAGCGACGGAAAAACAACAAATTTGGTCAACAAGCTACAACATGCAGTGCCAGTTCAACAAAGATATAAAATTATAGCCGACCACGGAAAATATCTCTCACCCTCAGATGGACACCGCCATAAGGACTCTGAGGCTTGAGACTAGCAAAAGGGGGAGGCCCAATACCCCTCGCCGCCCCAGTTCAGCAGGAAGTAGCCAGAAAGACCTCGACGCCACTAATCCCAAAGAATTGGGCCTTCCACCTCTTGAGGGGGTAATGTTAGGTAGTTAGAATAGGGAAAAGGAGTCCAGAATGGCGGTGGCTAAAAGACAAGGAACAGAAAACCCCACAGAAATAGAACAAAAGAAGGTCTGAGGACCTGAGTGAGGACCTCAGGTAAAACAAACAACACTCCTGACTGGCCCAATTTACATAGGACAGGCCCAGGAAATGAACATATAAAACGAGGAGCCAAAGCTAGCTCGCTCTCTCTCTCCCGCACGCTGGGGTGCTCATCTCTTCGTGTCTTTGGATCAACGTGCCCTCACGCCTCGAAGATGGATTTTCCTGCTATCTTCTAAATAAAATAG
>SJYX01008836.1:132416-144610 GCA_006410675.1 Oreotragus oreotragus
GAGTAAACTCCGGGAGATGATGATGAACAGGGAGGCCTGGCGTGCTGCGATTCATGGGGTCACAAATAGTCAGACACGACTGAGCAACTGAAATGAACTAAACTAAAGTTTGCTATGCAAAATTGCTATACAATTTTAAGTTGTTTTTTTTTTTGCTTTTATTCCCATTACTCTAGCAGATAAGTTCAAAAATGTATTAATGCAATTTATGTCAGAGCATTCTGCGTATGTTTTCTTCTAAAAGTTTTATAGTATCCAGTCTTACGTTTAGATCTTTAATTCATTTTGTGTTTACTTTTGTATATGGTGTAAGAGAATGTTCTAATTTTATTCTTTATGTAGCTGTTCAGTTTTCCCAGCAGTTACTGAGGAGATTTTCTCTGCTCTATTTATATTTTTGCCTAGTTTGTCATAGATTAATTGACCACAGTGCATGGGTTTATTTCTGGGCTTCCTGTCCTGTTCCATTGATCTATATAACTGTTTTGATGTTAGTATCATACTGTTTTGATGAATGTAGCTTTGTACTATAGTCTCAAGTCAGGGAGCCTGATTCTTCCAGCTCTGTACTCTGTTTCTTTTCAAGATTACTTTGGCTAATCAAGGCCTTTTATGTTTTCATACAAATCTGAAAAAATGTTTTATTCCCTTTATATGAAAAATGCCATTGGTAATTTGATAGGAATTATATTGAATCCATATATAATCATGGATATGGAACAACAGACTGGTTCAAAATAAGGAAAGAAGTACATTAAGGCTGTATATTGTCACCTTGCTTATTTAACTTATATGCAGCATACATCGTGCAAAATACTGGGTTGGATGAATCACAAGTTTGAATCATGATTGCTAGGAGAAATATCAATAACCTCAGACATGCATACAACATTACTCTAATGGCAGAAAGTGAAGAGGAACTAAAGAACCTCTTGATGAAGGTGAAAGAGGAGAGTGAACAAGCTGGCTTAAAACTCAGCAATCAAAAAACAAAGATCATGGCATCTGGTCCCATCACTTCATGGCAAATAGATGGGGAAACAATGGAAACAGTGAGAGACTTTATTTTCTTGGGCTCCAAATCACTGTGGATGGTGACTGCAGCCATGAAATTAAAAGATGCTTGCTTCTTGGAAGAAAAGCTATGACCAACACAGACAGCATATTAAAAAGCAGAGACATCATTTTGCCGGTAGTCATGTATGCATGTGAGAGTTGGAGCATAAAGAAAGCTGAGCACTGAAGAACTGATGCTTTCAAACTGTGGTGCTGAAGAAGACTCTTGAGAGTCCCTCAGTCTGCAGGGAGATCAAACCAGTCAATCCTAAAGTAAATCAACCCTGAATATTCACTGGAAGGACTGATGATGAAGCTGAAGCTCTAATACTTTGGCCACCTGGTGCAAAGAGCCAACTCAGTGGACAAAACCCTGATGCTGGGAAAGATTGAAGGCAGGAGGAGAAGGGAATGACAGAGGATGAGATAGTTGGATGGCATCATCAACTCAATGGACATGAGTTTGAGTGATCTCTGGGAGACAGTGAAGGACAGGGAAGCTTGGAGTGCTGCAGTCCATGGAGTCACAAAGAGCCAGACATGACTGAGCAACTGAACCTTGGGATATACAGCCATTTTTAAGATATTGCTTCTTCTCATCCAAGAACATGTTATATCTTTCCATCTGTTTATGCCATCTTCAGTTTCTTTCATCAGTTTCTTATAGTTTTCAGAGCAAAGGTAGGTCTCTTGCCTCCTTAGGTAGTTTTGTCCCTAGGTATTTTATTCTGTTTGATGTGGTGGTGAATGGGATTGTTTCTTTACTTTCTCTATCTTTCATTGTTACTGTATAGAGATGTAGCTAATTTCTGTGCATTAATTTTGTATCCCGACACTTTGCCAATTTCATTGGTGAGCTCTAGCAGTTTTCTTATAGCATCTTTAGGGTTTTATAGGTATAGTATCATGTTGTCTGCAAATGGTGAGAGGTTTTCTTATTCTTTTCCAATTTGAATTCCGCCTGTATCTTTTTCTTCTCTGATTGCTGTGGCTAGGACTTCCAAAACTATGTTGGATAATGGTGGTGAGAGTAAGTACCCTTGTCTTGTTCCTGATCTCAGAGAAAATGCTTTAACCTTTTCATTGTTGAGTATGATATTAGCTTTGGGTTTGCTTCATATGGCTTTTATTATGTTGAGGTATGTTCCCTCTGTGCCTACTTTCTGTAGAGTTTTTATCATAAATGGATGTGGAATTTTATCAGAAGCTTTTTCTGCATCAATTGAGATGATCATATGGTTTTTATTCTTTAATTTGTTAATGTAGTGAATCACACTGATTGATTTGTGGATATTGAAAAATCCTTGGATCCCTGGGATATATTGCCCTTGATCATGGTATATGATTCTTTTAATGCATTTTAATGTATTCTTTTAATGCATTTGGATTCAGTTTCCTAGTATTTTGTTGAGGATTTTTGAATCTATGTTCATCAGTGACATTGGCCTGTAATTTTCTTTTTTGTGATATCCTTGTCTGGTTTGGTATCAGAGTGATAGTGGCTTCAGTGAATGAGTTACAGTGTTACAATGTTGCATCTTCTTGGATTAATCTCTTGATCATTTTGTAGTGTCTTTCTTATCTCTTTTAGCAGTCTTTACCCTAAAGTCTGTTTTTTTCTGGTATGAGAATTGCTACTCCTGCTTCCTTTTGCTTTCCATTACGTGGAGTACCTTTTCCCATCCCCTTTCTGTCCGTGTGTGTCTCTAGATCTAAAGCAGGTCTCATAGACAACAAATATACAGGTCTTGTTTTGTATTCATTCACTCTGTCTGTGTATTTTCCCTGGAGCACTGAATCCATTTGCATTAGGTAATTATTGATATGTATGTTTCTATTATCATTTTGTTGATTGCTTGGCATTTTTTAGGTCTTTCCCCCCCTTTCCTCTTTTGTTCTCTTCTCTTCTGATTGGATGATAATTTCTGGTGTTGTGTTTTAAATCCTTTTGTGTGTGTTGTTGTTTTTGTTGTTGTTGCTGTGTCGCTCAGTCATGTCCGACTCTTTGTGACCCCATGGACTGCAGCATGCCAGGCTTCCCTGTCCTTATCTGTCTCCCAGAGTTTGCTCAAATTCATGTCCATTGAGTCAGTGATGTCACCCAACCATCTCAGCCTCTGTCATCTCCTTCTCCTCCCACCTTCAATGTTTCCCAGCATCAGGATCTTTTCCAATGAGTCAGCTGTCCATATCAGGTGGGCAATGTACTGGAGCTTCAGCGTCAATATCAATCCTTCCAAAGAATATCCAGGGCTGATTTCCTTTAGGATTTGATCTTTTTAATGTCCAAGAGACTCTCAGGAGTCTCAGTCTCAGTGTATCTACTATAAATTTTTGGTTTGCAAAACCATGAGGTTTGGTTATAGCAATCTATTTGTATACACACACACACGCGTGCGCGTGCGTGTGTGTGCATGATTGTTTTAAGTTGCTGATCTTCAAATTTCAAATGCATTTTAAATATCCTGCATTTGTACCCTCCTACCTAATGCAAAGAACCAATTCATTGGAAAAGACCCTGATGCTGGGAAAGATTGAGGGCAGGAGGAGAAGGGGGCCACAGAGTTGTTTGGATGGCATCACCAACTCAATCAACATGAGTTTGAGCAAACTCTGGGAGATAGTGAAGGACAGGAAAGCCTGGTGTGCTGCAGTCCATGAGTTCACAAAGAGTCAGACATGACTTGGAGAAGGCAATGGCAACCTACTCCAGTACTCTTGCCTGGAAAATCCCATGGGCAGAGGAGTCTGGTGGGCTGCAGTGCATGGGGTCATGAAGAGTCAGACATGACTGAGCGACTTTACTTTCACTTTTCACTCTCATGCGTTGGAGAAGGAAATGGCAGCCCACTCCAGTGTTCTTGCCTGGAGAATCCCAGGGACGGGGGAGCCTGGAGGGCTGCCGTCTGTGGGGTCGCACAGAGTCGGACACGACTGAAGCAACTTAGCAGCAGCAGCAGCAGATATGACTTAGTGATTAAACAACCCCACATGATTGCTGGTTCTGATATCACATTTTATATCTAATGGTTTTGTGTGTCCCTTTACTGTTTATTGTGGATACAGGTGGTTTTTACTACTTTTGCCTTTGAACCTCCCTACTAGACTGTGAGTGTTGATTTCCTACCTTTACTGTAGGTTTGCCTTTACTGGTGAGCTTTTCCATTTTGTAATTTTTTTGTTTCCAGCTGTGGCCTTTTTTTCTGCTTAGAAATTTCCATTAGCATTCGTCATAAAGTTAATTTGATGATGCTAAATTCTTTTGCTTTTACTTGTCTGTAAAGCTTTCTATTTCCCCATCAAGTCTGAAAGACCCTTACTCTTAGAGGTCTCTTCATTGAAGGTTTTTCCTTTTAATCACTTTAAATATATCATGCCAGTGCCTTCTGATCTGCAGAATTTCTACTGAAAAACTCAGCTGATAGCTTTATAGGGATTTTCTTGTATGTTATTTGTTGCATTTCTCTTTTTATTTTTAATGTTTTCTCCATCTTTAATTTTTATAAACTTGATTACTATGTGTCTTGGCATGTTTCTCTTTGGGTTAATTCTGTATGGGACACTGTGTTAATCCTGTGTGAGACTTGGGTGACTGTTTCCTTTCCCATGTAGGGGAAGTTTTCAGCTATTATCTCATCAAACACTTTCCCAGGCCCCTTCTCTCTTCTTCTGAGATGTGTATAATGTGAATTTGGGGGCATTTGGTGTTGTTCCAGAGGTCTCTTAAACTGCCTTTATCTATTTATTCCTTTTTTCTTTATTCTGTTCCATGGCAGTGATTTCCAGCACTCTTCCAGCTCACTGATCCATTCTGCTGCTTCATTTATTCTGCTATTGATTCCTTCTAGTGTGTTCTTCATTTCAGTTATTATATTGTTCAACTCTATTTGATTGCTCTTTGCATTTTCTAATTATTTGCTAAAAACTTCTTGTAACTTTTTGCTCTGTGCATCTATTCTTCTCCTAAAATTTTGGCTTGTCTTTATGATCGTTACTCTGAACTTTTTTCTTAGGTAGACTTCTTGCTGTTCTCGGGTTTTATCTTGTTCCTTCATTTGGAACATATTCTTTTGCCATCTCATTTTCTATAAATTTCTAGTTATATTTTCATGTATGTGGTAGGTTACATTGCCCAGCCTTGAAGAAGTGACCCTCTGTATACTACTACTACTACTACTAAGTTGCTTCAGTCGTGTCTGACTCTGTGCGACCCCATAGATGGCAGCCCACCAGGCTCCGCTGTCCCTGGGATTCTCCAGGCAAGAACACTGGAGTGGGTTGCCATTTCCTTCTCCAACGCATGAAAGTGAAAAGTCAAAGTGAAGTTGCTCAGTCATCTCCGACTCTTAGCAACCCCATGGACTGTAGCCCACCAGGCTCCTCCATCCATGGGATTTTCCAGGCAAGAGTACTGGAGTGGGGTGCCATTGCCTTCTCCAGGCCCTCTGTATGGGGGTATTCTATCTAGCTCAGCAGTACACTCCCCTCTCATCACCTGAGGGCCAAGGGCCAGCTGACCCCGGGGTCAGTTCAGCCCTGTGTCTGGGGACTCATTCCTCAGGCTGTAAGGTCCTAGCTCTCTTACTTCTGGTGCCTGCCCCTGATCCAGATGCTCATGCAGGCTTTCTGGTGTGGTAGGTCAGTGCCTGCCCACTGGCAGGTGAAGCTGGGTCTTGGCCCTCTGATGGGCAGGGCTGTGTCAAGGAGCAAGTCTATAGGTGGCTGTGGGCTCCAGAATTCTTTATGTAGCCTGTCTGCTGATGGCTGGGGCCAGGTCTTGGTGCTAATGTCCCACAAGATGTCTGCTTCCATGATAGCTTAGGCAGATGAACACTTCCTAACATCTCCACCATTGGTGTCCATGTCCCAGGGGTACATGACAGCCACCCTCTGCCTCCTCAGGAGAACCTCCAAGACCAGAAGGAGGTCTGACCCAGGTTCCTGTGAAGTCACTGCTTTTGCCTTAGGTCCTGATACATACAAGACCATACACGCACCCTCCAGGAGTGGGCTGTCTATTCCCCCAGTCCTATGGAGCTCCTGTGCTCAAGCCCCACTGACCTTCAAAACCAAATGTGCTGGTGGCTCCTTCTTCTCATGCTGGGCCTGCGGGCTGCAGAGCCTGACGTGGTCCTTAGAACCCTCACTCCCATGGAGAAGTTCTGAAATTTATTCTCCAGTTTGTGGGTTGCCTGCCTGGGTGGTACAGCATTTGGTTATATCACAAGTGCACCCCTATTTACCATCTCGTGTGGTTTCTATTATATGTCTTTGGGGGTAAAATACTTTTCTTGGTAAGTTCCAGTCTTTTTATCGATGGTTATCCAGCAGTTAATTATAATTTTGATGAGCTTATGAGCAGAGGTGAGCTCAAGTCCTGCTCTGCCATCTTACCCCAAAGTCCCATCTTTCTTATCATTTAGTCCATAATGCCTCATTCACAATTCTGAAACCCAAAAATCTCTGAAAACCAAGTTTTTCTATGGCTCATTTCTATAACTTCATAATGGTGAAACTTGACCTAAATTGATGTAGATTATATATAGTTTTTATTTATCGTGCTTAACGTGTATTTGATTATGGGGTGCTGCCCCCAACTCTGCTAGGGTGTTTTATACTACACAATATATGTACTACTAACTTTCTAAACTTCAAAAAATTCTGAATTCTCAAACACATCTGGCTCCAAGGTTTTTAGATCTACACCTTGCTAAAAGGAGCAAGCAGCAGCCGACTCACCCTAAAATTCTGGCTCTTTCCAACTGCTTCTTCCATAACTACAGGCTCAGGAGAAACTTGTAACTGCCTTCCTGGTTATATCAGAAAGTGTTGTACCAACTGCATCTCCCTCAGATAACAATGATCTAAAGCTCTCCATTTCCTCACTGCATGCTGCCAAACTGCTAAGTCAGTGCCACATATTTTTGACTTTTATTACAGCCTCACCTCCTCCTCATTCTAATTTCTATATTTTTAGAGTAGTCTGAACTGCTGCAATGAAATAGAATACCAAAGTGAAATGGCTTAATCAAAATAAACCAGTATTTCTCATTCATGTAACATCCTGGGAAAGCTATTCCAGGTTGGCAAGCAGCTCTCTTCACAGAATCATGCAGGGCCCGAGGCTGATAGCAGCTCTACCATCTAAGGCTACTCTGGTCATTGCCATTCTAGCTCAGGAGAAGCGAGAAAGGAAAGTGCAGGTAGTCTTCTGGGTCAGGTCTGGAAACAGCAGACTTGTTTACAACAGATTTGTTTACTTGTTTACAGCAGATTTGTTTACACTGCATCACTCACACAGCCACACCTTACCACAAGAGAGAATAAGAAGTGAAGTATAGGGGACCCCCTGGTGGCCTGGTAGTCAGGACGCTGTGCTTTCACTGTCAAGGGCATGAATTTAGTCCATGATCAGGGGACTAAGATCCCACAGACCACATGGCATGGCCAAAAAAATAAATAAAAATAAATGCAATGGAGCTGGACAATCTTTGCCAGCTACCATTTATGTACAACCAAACATTCCTGATCACACCTGTTCTAGCCAAGGATGAGCTCGGCTAGGTTATTTTTTGGGATTTTCAGGGATACAAAATATGGCAGAAATGGGAAAGGAGGGGTTTGTGATCCCTGTTAAGGCCAGGGGAAGAATGCGGGGAAAATCTGGAAGAGAGGAATGAATGAGAACATCTGTGACATATGAGGAATATAAACACAAGTTGGAAATGAAGCTTTTCAGACTAACACTGTAAACTTAAGTCCACTTTGTGGTATTCAGGAGAAATGCAGAAAAGAACCTGAATAATTTTGAAATTATTTATTGACTAATGAGTTATTTAGTTGGTAGCAACATGACTTGAAGCCACGATGGGTCATAGATTTACATGTGCAATAAGATGCTAAACTGGAAGTTTTGATTGAGACATGAGATACCAAAGCAAACGGAGAGATATGCAGAAAGGTGTGAGCAGGCTTCCAAAACCCAATTAAATGAGTAATGCCTATCAAAGGTACAAAAGGGTTTGAGGGGTTGGAGATCAGAAAGGACTTAGGAGAAGTCTTCTGTATTGAAGTTTCAGCCTTCAAGGGCTATGTATTAGCGAGTAGAGCTTCCCGTGTACCTCAAGCATGGTGGGAGCACCTTTAAGGACACTGCTTTAAGAGCTTATTAGATGTTCCCTGGAGGGAGGGCTGTGTGTTTTTTGGTGTGGAGAATGATACGTTGAATGGATGAAAGAGCAGACTGTACTGGAAGCCAGCTTGCCTCCCTAATGAGGGTAAATGGTGAACGAGTGCTGCTGAGGACCACGTGGAGGCCACCACAGGGAGAGGAAGTGGGCTGCAGCCCATCTAAATTCTGACCAGAAAGGGTCTCCCTGAAGGATGGTGGGAGGCCTACTGAAAGTCTCACCAAAGACACCACAGGAAAACCGGAGGCTGAGAGAATGATGGACAGGACCTGTATCTGAGAGAATGATGGACATGACCTGTATCATGAGATACAGGACATCATAACCTGCATCTTCTGAGAGAATGATGGACATGACCTGTATCGTGAANAGCAGACTGTACTGGAAGCCAGCTTGCCTCCCTAATGAGGGTAAATGGTGAACGAGTGCTGCTGAGGACCACGTGGAGGCCACCACAGGGAGAGGACGTGGGCTGCAGCCCATCTAAATTCTGACCAGAAAGGGTCTCCCTGAAGGATGGTGGGAGGCCTACTGAAAGTCTCACCAAAGACACCACAGGAAAACCGGAGGCTGAGAGAATGATGGACAGGACCTGTATCTGAGAGAATGATGGACATGACCTATATCGTGAGATACAGGACATAACCTGTATCTTCTGAGAGAATGATGGACATGACCTGTATCTGAGAGAATGATGGACATGACCTGTATCGTGAGAAGAGCCAGCAGAGATGCTGCTGGAGAAGCCAGGAGAAAGGCCCACAGAGAGTCCGCCATAATGACCTACCAGACCCAGAGAGTTCTAACCTGTTCATTCATTCAACAGATATGTATTGAGCACCTACTGGCATGCCAGACAATGCTCCAGGCCCTCCAGCCTGTATCAGTGAGCAGTGGAGCCTGCGTTCTTTAAAGAAACAGGAGGGGAGGGAAGACAAACAATAACAAATGACATGATGAATATATGAATTATAGATATGATAGATGTTGAAAGGTGTTAGAGGGGATAAGATAGGAGTTATACTTATTTAAATGTACATATATAAATTTTATATTTAAAAAATATTTTTAACAGGGTAAGGATAATGGTAGTTGCATTTTTTCAACTTTTAAATTTATAACAATTCCAAACTTATAGAAAAGTTTTAAGAATATTACAGAGAACTCCCATATGCCTCCTATGTACATATATAAGTATATATTACATATTATCTATATATTATCAGTACAGCTCACAGTCTTATTTAATGAACTGTGGCTTATTACTATCCATATTTATATTAAAAATAAAAATTTCTTACCACATCTTTACTTTTTAGCACACCAAAAATTTCCTAGGCTACCCTGGTCATCAGCCATTTCTGCAGAATCCCTGGCTTCTCCTAGCGAGGAGGGGCATTTATGCATTTGATTTCTTTTTGGCTGCACTAGGTCTTGGTTGCTGGTCAGAGGCTCTGTCTAGTTGCAGAGCACAGACCCTAGGTGCAGGGGCTCAGCGGCTGTGGAACGCAGGCTCTAGGGCTCAGGGGCTTCTTTAAATGCTGCGTGTGGGCTCAGATGGTCTGGCTCTCCAGCTCTAGAGTGGGGGATCAGCAGCTGCAGTGCATGGGCTTAGCTGCTCCATGGTGCACAGAATCTTCCTGTATCAGGGATCGAACCCATGCCCCCTGCATTAGCAAGTGAATTCTTATCCACTGTACCTCCAGAAAAGCCTAGGAATGGTATTTAGAAATCAAAACAGTCAAGATCTGGGCTCTAGGTGTGTTCCTTGCTACTTGGATGTTATTACCCTTTCAGCAGACAAAGTTATAAATATTTGTGTGTATATATATTTATTTATTTATATACATATATGCATGTACTATGATCTGAATATTTGGGTCCCCTCTTCAAATTAATCCTGCTTATTTAACTTATATGCAGAGTATATCATGAGAAACCCTGGGCTGGAAGAAGCACAAGCTGGAATCAAGATTGCTGGAAGAAATATCAATCACCTCAGATATGTAGATGACACTACCCTTATGGCAGAAAGTGAAGAATTAAAGAGCCTCTTGATGAAAGTGAAAGAGGAGAGTGAAAAAGTTGGCTTAAAGCTCAACATTCAGAAAATGAAGATGATGGCATCCGGTCCCATCACTTCATGGCAAATAGTTGGGGAAACAGTGGAAACAGTGGCTGACTTTATTTTTGGGGGCTCCAAAATCACTGCAGATGGTAAGTGCAGCCATGAAATTAAAAGACGATTACTCCTTGGAAGAAAAGTTATGACCAACCTACATAGCATATTCAAAGGCAGAGACATTACTTTGCCGACTAAGGTCCGTCTAGTCAAGGCTATGGTTTTTCCAGTGGTCATGTATGGATGTGAGAGTTGGACTATAAAGAAAGCTGAGCACCAAAGAATTGATGCTTTTGAACTGTGGTGTTGGAGAAGACTCTTGAGAGCCCCTTGGACTGCAAGGAGATCCAACCAGTCCATTCTAAAGGAGATAGGTCCTGGGTGTTCTTTGGAGGGAATGATGCTAAAGCTGAAGCTCCAGTACTTTGACCACCTCGAGAAGAGTTGACTCACTTAAAAAGACCATGATGCTGGGAAAGATTGAGGGCAGGAGGAGAAGGGGATGACAGAGGATGAGATGGTTGGTTGGCATCACCGACTCGATGGACATGGGTTTGGGTAGACTCTGGGAGTTGGTGATGGACAGGGAGGCCTGGTGTGCTGTGGTTCATGGGGTCGCAAAGAGTCGGACACGACTGAGTGACTGAACTGAACTGAACCTCAAATTCATGGGTTGAAATTCTAATTCCGAGTTGATGGTATTAGGTGATGGGGCCTTTGGGAAGTGATTAGGTCATGAGGGCAGAAAGAATAAAGTGAGAAATCTGAGACCCAGAAGAGGGCCCTCCCCTACCATGCTGGCACCCTGATTTTGGACATTCAGCCTCCAAAACAGTGAGAACTAAATTTCTGTTGTTTATGTAAGGCATCAGACTGTGGTATTTTGTTGCAGCAGACCAAACAGATCATATAAATATATATGTATCTATATAAACATATGAAAATATGGGAGGTCACTCACATTTATTTGCCTGACTGATAAATGTGTATTTTTCCTTTTTCCCAAGAGGAAGAAGAGAGAAGTTGAGCCAGCTGTGTTCAGTTTATTCTTCCCAGAGTCACCCATCAGGTTAAGTCATTCTATCTCCCTGGAGACAGCACGGGCAGGGGCAAAGAGGGGAACCAGGAGTTGCAGTAGTCGAGCTCTCTCCACCTGGAAGGAAAGGAGCGTGGAGATAGGTGTGCTTTCCTAATACTATTTCCCTAGTAAAAGATACCATTTTTATCTCCCTCCTATATGCCAATATATGTATATTAAACAGTTTTCCACTTCTCCATCTACCCTTGGCTGAACAAAGATTGTCTTCTTCAGTCATACCATTTCTTACAGCATCAGATTATCTCCTCATTTTTATAATAAATTATATACATTTACATATATATTTTTATTTCTATAACAAAGATCCTGTTGACCCTTTATTTTTCTACTTCCCCTCACAGCCACATATTATCAAAGAGTTGTCTATACACTGTCAAATCCTGAAAGATGATGCTGTGAAAGTGCTGCATTCAATATGCCAGCAAATTTGAAAAACTCAGCAGTGGCCACAGGACTGGAAAAGGTCAGTTTTCATTCCAATCTCAAAGAAAGGCAATGCCAAAGAATGCTCAAACTACCGCACAATTGCACTCATCTCAAACGCTAGTAAAGTAATGCTCAAAATTCTCCAAGCCAGGCTTCAGCAATACGTGAACCGTGAATTCCCTGATGTTCAAGCTGGTTTTAGAAAAGGCAGAGGAACCAGAGATCAAATTGCCAACATCTGCTGGATCATGGAAAAAGCAAGAGAGTTCCAGAAAAACATCTATTTCTGCTTTATTGACTA
>SJYX01008837.1:25045-35158 GCA_006410675.1 Oreotragus oreotragus
TGCCATCTCTTGTTTGACCACTTCCAATTTGCCTTGATTCATGGACCTGACATTCCAGATTCCTATGCAATATTGCTCTTTATAGCATTGGACCTTGCTTCTATCACCAGTCACATCCACAACTAGGTATTGCTTTGCTTTGGCTGATCCCTTCATTCTTTCTGGAGTTATTTCTCCACTGATCTCCAGTAGCATATTGGGCACCTACTGACCTGGGGAGTTCCTCTTTCAGTATCCTATCATTTTGCCTTTTCATACTGTTCATGGCGTTCTCAAGGCAAGAATACTGAAGTGGTTTGCCATTCCCTTCTCCAGTGGACCACATTCTGTCAGACCTCTCCACCATGACCCGCCTGTCTTGGGTGGCCCCACACAGCATGGCTTAATTTCATTGAGTTAGACAAGGCTGTGATCCTAGTGTTATTAGATTGACTAGTTTTCTGTGATTATGGTTTCAGTGTGTCTGCCTTCTGATGCCCTCTTGCAACACCTACCATCTTACTTGGGTTTCTCTTACCTTGGACGTGGGGTATCTCTTCATGAATGAAGACGTGAGGTATTTCTGAGGGACTGAACTGAACTCAACTGAAACACTTGTTCCAAAGGATGTAGAACAATGGGAATACTCATAAACTTTGGTGGTACAGCCTTTTTGAAATATTTGACAGAACCTACAATGCTGAACATGTTAATAACAAGTTTTCCATCAACTCCACTGCACAAAAGGTACACAGGTTTCAAAGACACTTATTAATACTAAAACATTTGACAGTACTATTTATAATTGTCAAAAACTAGAAATAATAAGAGTGGGTAAAAATATTTTATTCATACAATCAAATACTCTACAGCAAAGATAATGAATCACTGAAAATATATTCTAAATTAAATAAATAATTTAAAAATTAAAAAAAGAAAGTATATTCTACAATCTGAATGAATTTAATAAAAGTAACATTGAGTAACATAAGCCATACCTGTCTTAGTCTGCTTGGGACACTGTAACAAAACACTATGGACTGAGTAGCTTAAACAAGATACATTAATTTCTCATAGTCCTGGACAACAAGAAGTCTAAAATCAGTGTACCAACCAATCCAATTCCTGGTGAGAGGTATTGTCCTGACTTGAACAGGGCTACTTCCCAAGAACACCCATTGTGGCTGTGACTGGTGATGGAAGTAAAGTCTGATGCCATAAACAAAAATATTGCTTAGGAACCTGGAATGTTAGCTCCATAAATCAAGGTAGATTGGAAGTGGTCAGAAAGGAGATGGCAAGAGTGAGCATAGACATTTTATAAATCTGTGAATTAAAATGGACCAGAAGGGGTGAATTTAATTCAGATGACCATTATATCTACTGCTGTGGGCAAAAATCCTATGGAAGAAATTGAGTAGCCATCATAGTTAAAAAAAAAAAAAAGTGTCCAAAATGCAATACTTAGGGTCAATCTCAAAAATGACANAGTGAGCATAGACATTTTATAAATCTGTGAATTAAAATGGACCAGAAGGGGTGAATTTAATTCAGATGACCATTATATCTACTGCTGTGGGCAAAAATCCTATGGAAGAAATTGAGTAGCCATCATAGTTAAAAAAAAAAAAAAGTGTCCAAAATGCAATACTTAGGGTCAATCTCAAAAATGACAGAATGATCTCTGTTCATTTCCAAGGCAAACCACTCCATTTCACAGTAATCCAAGTTTATGCCCCAACCAGTAATGCTGAAGAAGATGAAGCTGAACATTTCAATGATGACCTTCAAGACCTTCTAGAACTAACACCAAAAAAAGATGTCCCTTTCATTATAGGGCACTGGAATGGAAAAGTAAGGTGTCAACAGATACCTGGAGTAACAGGCAAATTTGGCCTTGGAGTACAAAATGAAGCAGGTCAAAGGCTAACAGAGTTTTGCCAACAGAAAGCACTGGTCATAGCAAACACCCTCTCCCAACAACACAAGAGATGACTGTACAGATGGATATCACCAGATGGTCAATGTCAGAATTAGATTGATTATATTCTTTGCAGGTGGAGATGGAGAAGCTCTATACAGTCAGCAAAAACAAGACTGGGAGCTGACTGTGGCACAGATGATGAACTCCCTATTGAAAAATTCAGAATTAAATTGAGGAAAGTAGAGAAAAGCATGGGATCATTCAGGTATGACCTAAATCGAATCACTTACAATTATACAGTGGAAGTAACAAACAGATTCAAGGGATTAGATGTGATAGAGAGTGCCTGAAGAACTATAGATGGAGGTTCATGACAGTCTACAAGAGGCAATGATCAAAACCATTCCCAAGAAAAAGAAATGCAAAAATGCAAAATGGTTGTCTGAGGAGGCCTTACAAATAGCTGAGAAAAGAAGAGAAGCAAAAGACAAAGAAGAAAAGGAAAGATATATCCATCTAAATGGAGAGTTCCAAAGAATAGCAAGGAGATAAGAAAGCCTTCCTCAGTGATCAATGCAAAGAAATAGAGGAAAATAAGAGAATGGAAAAGACTAGAGATCTTTTCAAGAAAATTAGAGATACCAAGGGAACATTTCATGCAAAGACGGGCACAATAAAGGGCAGAAATGGTATGGACCTAACAGAAGCAGAAGATATTAAGAAGAGGTGGCAAGAATACACAGAAGAACTGTACCAAAAAGATCTTCATGACCCGGATAATCACAGTGGCATGATCACCCACCTAGAGCCAGACATCCTGGAATGCAAATGCTCCTTAGGAAGCAACACTATGAACAAAGCTAGTGGAGGTGATGGAATTCCAGTTGAGCTATTTCAAATCCCAAAAGATGATGCTGTTAAAGTGCTGTACTCAATATGCCTGCAAATTTGGAAAACTCAGCAGTGGCCACAAGACTGGAAAAGGTTTTCATTTCAGTCCTAAAGAAAGGCAATGCCAAAGAATTTTCAAACTACCGAACAATTGCACTCATCTCACATGTTAGTAAAATAATGCTGAAAATTTTCCAGGCAAGGCTTCAACAGTATGTGAACTGAGATCTTTGAGATATTCAAGCTGGCTTTAGAAAAAGCAAAGGAAGAGAGATCAAATTTCCAACATCTGTTGGATCATTGAAAAATAAGAGAGTTCCAGAAAACCATCTACTTCTGCTTTACTGACTTCTCCAAAGCCTTTGACTGTGTGGATCATAGCAAACTGTGGAAAATGCTTAAAGAGATGGGAATAGCAGACCGTCTACCTGCCTCCTGAGAAATCTGTATGCATGTCAAGAAGCAACTGTTAGAACCTGACATGCAACAATGGACTGGTTCCAAATTGGGAAAAGAGTACATCAAGGCTGTGTATTGTCACCTTGCTTATTTAACTTATTTGCAAAGTACATCTTGCTAAATGCTGGGCTGGATGAAGTACAAGCTGGAATCAAAATTGCAGGGCAAAATATCAATGACCTCAGATATGCAGATGACACCACCCTTATGGCAGAAAGCAAAGAAGAACTAAAGAGACTCTTGATGAAAGTGAAAGAGGAGA
Organism: Oreotragus oreotragus; assembly: GCA_006410675.1. Classification (NCBI taxonomy): domain Eukaryota; kingdom Metazoa; phylum Chordata; class Mammalia; order Artiodactyla; family Bovidae; genus Oreotragus; species Oreotragus oreotragus. The sequence goes on from SJYX01008837.1 coordinate 28,561, forward strand.
GGGCTGGCTTAAAACTTAACATCCATAAAACTAAGATCATGGCATCTGGTCCCATCACTTCACGGCAAATAGATGGGAAACAATGGAAACAGTGCGAGACTTTATTTTTTTGGACTCCAAAATCACTGCAGATGGTGACTGTAGACATGAAATTAAATGACACTTCCTCGTTGGAAGAAAAGTTATGACAAACCTAGACAGCCTTTCAAAAGCAGAGACATTACTTTGCCAAAAAAAGGTCCATATAGCCAAAGCTATGGTTTTTCATGTATGGATGTGAGAGTTGGACCATAAAGAAGGCTGATGCTTTTGAACTGTGTGCTTTTGAACCGAAGAATTGATGCTTTTGAACTGTGATGTTGGAGAAGACTCTTGAGATCCCTTGGACTGCAAGGAGATCCAACCAATCCATCCTAAAGGGAATCAGTCCTGAATATTCACTGTAGGGACTAATGGTAAAGCTGAAGCTCCAATACTTTGGCCACCTGATGTGAAGAACTTACTCATTGGAAAAGACCCTGATGCTGAGAAAGATTTAACACAGGAGAATAAAAGGATGACAGAGGATGAGATGGTTGGATGGCATCACTGACTCAATGGTTCTGAGTTTGAGCAAGCTCTGGTAGTTGGTGATGGACAGAGAAGCCTGGTGTGCTGCAGTTCATGGGGTTGCAAATAGTTGGACATGACTGAGCAATTGAACTGAACTGACCTTCTGACTGTGTCACCATATAGTGAAGAAATAGTAATCTTTTTCTTTGTTCTTTTTCTGATAAATTCACCAGCCATCTCACTATAAAGTCCCACTCTCATGATCTCATCTAACTCTAATTACCTCCTAAAGGCCCCATCTCTACTATCCCACCAAAGGTTAGGACTTCAACATATAAATTTGGGGGAGATACAAAACGAAGATCATGGCATAGTCCCATCACTTCATGGGAAATAGATGGGGAAACAGTAGAAACAGTGTCAGACTTTATTTTTGGGGGCTCCAAAATCACTGCAGATGGTGACTGCAGCCATGAAATTAAAAGATGCTTACTCCTTGGAAGAAAAGTTATGACCAACTTAGATAGTATATTCAAAAGCAGAGACATTACTTTGCCGACTAAGGTCCGTCTAGTCAAGGCTATGGTTTTTCTTGTGCTCATGTATGGATGTGAGAGTTGGACTGTGAAGAAGGCTGAGCGCCGAAGAATCGATGCTTTTGAACTGTGGTGTTGGAGAAGACTCTTGAGAGTCCCTTGGACTGCAAGGAGATCCAACCAGTCCATTCTGAAGGAGATCAACCCTGGGATTTCTTTGGAGGGAATGATGCTAAAGCTGAAGCTCCAGTACTTTGACCACCTCATGTGAAGAGTTGACTAATTGGAAAAGACTCTGATGCTGGGAGGGACTGGGGGCAGGAGGAGAAGGGGACGACAGAGGATGAGATGGCTGGATGGCATCACCAACTCGATGGACGTGAGTCTGAGTGAACTCCGGAAGATGGTGATGGACAGGGAGGCCTGGCGTGCTGTGATTCATGGTGTTGCAAAGCGTCGGACACGACTGAGCGACTGAACTGAACTGAACAATTCAACCTACAGCAATACTAAACTCAGTTCATATTTTAGAGGAAGAAATATGCTCTCTACCCTCATGTGGTAGAGGCTTGATAACTGGTTCTATGAAATAAGGTCTATGAAAGATGGACCCCAGGCTGAACAGCTGAAGTTTGTCCCCCATAGACAGATACTTCAATACGAAGAAGAGGAGAAGCTGAGGCCTGATAAAAGAGACCACATACTTCTCATTCTTGAGGTCAAGGAGACCTTCCCGACTACATATGGAGAGACAAACTTGGAGTGATGGCAACCTACCCATAGGCTTCTTCACTGAAATCCATCTTGTCTAAGAGATACACATGTGCACACAGGGGAGAACCTTGAGGTAAACCTAATACAGACTCAGAATCACCCAAACAAGATAATTGGCCAGAGAAAACCTAGCAGAAATGCCCTGTATAAGTGATTTAAACTATCAGGGGGGTGTGACTCTCTAAGTCTGCTTGTCTGTCTATCCGCATGAACTCTTTCCCTCCTAATAAACAATTTTCTTGTTTCACTACTTTCCATCTCTTTGAAGAAAGTTATTTCTACAAAGCTGACAGACCAGGGCCTTATCATAGCCATTGTCCCCAGTGGTCTAGTGGCTAGGATTCAGGGCTCTCTCTGCTGCAGCCTGACTTCAGTCTCTGGCCAGGAACCGAAATCCAAGTTCAAGCTGCTGCAGGGTGAGGCCGCTCAAGATCAATAACAGGCAGATTAATAGGAGAAAAGATGTACATACTTATAATTATGTAATATTACATTCACAGGGGCATCACAGGAAAATAAGTGAATACTCCCCCCCTCCAAAAGTGGTGAGATTTAAAAGCTTATATATTGCCTTAAAACGGGAAGGAAGGGACTGGAGAAGGGGACTATAATCCAACTAAAAGGAGAGTAAATTATTTTTAACAAAAATGAGTGGGCCCCTAGAAGAATGATACTTTGTCTCTGTGGTGTCAACTTCTAATCTCTTCTCTTAAGAGTCAGTCTTCCTTGACTCCCAGGGAGAGGATTTATAAACGTTTAGTTCCTTTGGAAGATTTGTCTTTAGGCAGATAAACGGAGTTGAGAGAAATTCTCTCCCTACATTTGTATTTTTCAAGGGACTTCAACTCAGAATAATCAGCATACCAAAGCTGCATACCTTGGGGTACTACATGCTTAACTCCTTCAATGTCATCTGATCACATTTGTGTTAAATACAAAACAGCTAAAATTCATGGACATTGTTACAAGTCACAGTGTTGGTTACCATTGTAGGAGGTTAGTGATTGGTAGGGAGTATAATACTTCTGGCGGGAAAGGCAATGGCACCCCATTCCAGTACTCTTGCCTGGAAAATCCCATGGATGGAGGAGCCTAGTGGGCTGCAGTCCATGGGATCGCTGAGAGTTGGACACGACTCAGTGACTTCACTTTCAGTTTTCACTTTCATGCATTAGAGAAGGAAATGACAACCCACTCCAGTGTTCTTGCCTGGAGAATACCAGGGACAGCGGAGCCTGGTGGGCTGCCGTCTATGGGGTCACACAGAGTCAGACACGACTGAAGCGATTTAGCAGCAGCAGCAGCAACATAATACTTCTGGACTATTCTTGATGTGTTTGTTGATCTGGGAGTTGGTTATACAAGTGTGTTCCATTTTTGAAAATTCTGTATCGTATACTTATAGCATATGCACTTTTCCATATGTATATTGTACTTAAATAAGAATATCAGTGCATTGTTGTTGTTGTTTAGTCACCAAGTCGTGTCCAACTCTTTGCAGCTCCCTGGACTGTAGCCCGCTGGGCTCCTCTGTCCATGATATTCTCCAAGCAAGAATACTAGCGTGGCTTGCCATTCCCTTTTCCAGGGGATCTTCCTGACCCAGGGATTGAACCAGCGTCTCCTGTGCTTTCTGCACTGGCAGGCAGATTCCCTACCACTGAACCAACTGGGAAGCCCATACAAAATATACTTTGTCTTATTTTCTGCTGTTACAATAATAAGTGATTGGAAAGATTTTGTCCTTCTTATACTAATTTTCTTCTTTTTTTTTTTGTTTGAGATTTTATTTTATTTTATTTTATTTATTTTTTGACTTTACAATATTGTATTGGTTTCATCATACATCAACATGAATCCTCCATGGGTGTACACGTGTTCCCAATCCTGAACCCCCCTCCCATTTCCATTAATGAGTCTGTAAGTATTTCTAAGGTCTGTTTTCTGTCCAGTTGTGCTATTTATTCTCATCAACTTCAAATCAATATACTTTGATTATCATGACATTATAACATGAATTATTATATGGTAAGCCATGAATACACACTTGTTCAAAATTGTCTTTGGGGGGATAATTTATATTTCCTGATAATTTTCCAGTATGGTGTTTTCCCATGGACAGATATCCCCATTGGGATTATTTTTCCCTATTGCAGTATTAGATCAATTTCAATTTTTTTGGTCTTTTTTTTAATTTTTATTTTTACTTTATTTTATTTTACGGTACTGTATTGGTTTTGGCATACATTGACATGAATCCACCACGGGTGTACATGAGCTCCCAAACATGAACCCCCTTCTTCCCTTTTAAAAATAGTCTTACCATAGTTTACAAGCTTTATTTTAGGCTCTTTGCTAATATTTTATAACATTCTGAAGAAACATCTTGTATCAGTTCATTTCAGTCACTCAGTCATGTCTGACTCTGCAACCCCATGGACTGCCACATGCCAGGCTTCCCTGTCCATCAACTCATGAAGCCTACTCAAACTTATGTCCATCGCATTGATGATGCCATCCAACCATCTAAGCCTCTGTTGTCCCCTTCTCCTCCTGCTTTCAATCTTTCCCACATCAGGGTCTTTTCAAATGAGTCAGTTCTTTGCATCTGGTGGCCAAAGTATTGGAGTTTCAGCTTCAGCATCAGTCCTTCCAATGAATATTCAGGACTGACTTCCCTTAGGACTGGTTGGATCTCCTTGCAGTCCAAGGGATTCTCAAGAGTCTTCTCCAACGCCAAAGTTCAAAAGCAGTCTTCTCCAAAACCACAGTTAAAAAACATCAATTCTTTGGCACTCAGCTTTCTTTATAGTCCAACTCTCACATCCATACATGACTACTGGAAAAACCATAGCCTTGACTAGACAGACCTTTGTTGGCAAAGTAATGTCTTTGCTTTTTAGTATGCTGTCTAGTTTGGTCACAGCTTTTCTTGCAAGGAGCAAGCATCTTTTAATTTCATGGCTTCAGTTACCATCTGCAGTGATTTTGAAATCCCCCAAAATAAGGTCTCTCACTGTTTCCATTGTTTCCTTTTCTATTTACCATGAAATGATGGGACTGGATGCCATGATCTTAGTTTTTGGAATGTTGAATTTGAAGCCAACTTTTTCACTTTCCTCAAGAGGCTCTTTAGTTCTTCTTCACTTTCTGCCATAAGGGTGGTGTCATCTGTGTATCTGAGGTTATTGATATTTCTCCCAACAACCTTGATTCCAGCTTGTGCTTCATCCAGCCTGGCATTTCACACGATATACTCTGCATATAAGTTAAATAATCAGGGTGACAATACAGCCTTGATGTACTCCTTTCTCGATTTGGGACCAGTCTGTTGTTCCATGTCCAGTTCTAACATCTTGTATAAAGTTAGGTTAATTTCTGGACAGTGCTGGATAGAATAGGTTTTCTTGAGATTTCTTTGATTACCATAGGGAGGTATTGTAAAGATACTGAAAATACTTTTTTTTCACTCTTTTGGTTTCCAGTGACTGTAACATTGCTATAGTAGTAGTAATCAATGGGTTCCAGTTTTCATCTTTCAGTTTCTCCAAGATTAGCCTTGGAATGTACCTTCACAGTTTCTTGCAACAGTCAGCTCTTAGTCTTCGGCAATCAGAGAATAACCTCATGTGTTCCCTCATACCTTGTGCCAGGCCCTTATGTTGTCCAAGCACTCATTAAGCCACACTCTCCTTAGTAATATGACCACCTGTTAACACATAATCTCTTCTTGGTTAACAAGTGCCAAAATTTCAGAGTTCTTTCTTTAAGTTCTTAAGTTCTAATACAGTAATTTTGTATTCTCCTTTTCTCCCCATTCTTATAAGTGGTAACTGTTTCTTATGTTACTGATTTTGGAGTTATCTTATCATCCCTTTATTGCCTTCCATTACCTGGGGGAATAGTTCTTTATGTTACACCACATATATTTGAAATGTCCAGTTTGTTATCTGAACTGGATTCTTAGTGATACAAATGATAAGTTTGTTGTTCAGTCACTAAGTCATGTTCAAGTCTTTGTGACCCTATGGACTGTAGTATGCCAATCTTCCCTGTCCTTCACTATCTTCCTGAGATTCCATTGAGTTGGTGATGTCATCCAGCCATCTCTTCCTCTGTCACCCCCTTCTCCTGTTCTCATTCCTTCCCAGTATCAGGGTCTTTTCCAATAAGATGGTTTTTCTATCAGATGGCTGAAGTATTGGAGTTTCAGTTTCAGCATCAGTCCTTCCAATGAATATTCAGGGTTGATTTCTTTAGGATTGACTGATTTGATCTCCTTGCTGTCCAAGGGACTCTTAAGAGTCTTCTCCAACACTGCAATTCAAAATAATCAATTCTTCAGCACTCAGCCTTCTTTATTGTCCAACTCTCACATCTGTATGTGACTAATGGAATGACCATAGCTTTGACTATAGAGACCTTTTTTGGCAAAATGATGTCTTCTCTGCTTTTTATTTATTTTTTTATTTTTTATTTTTTTACACGAACTCCCAAACATGAACCCCCCTCCCACCTCCCACCCCACATCATGCTGCCTAGGTTTGTCATAGATTTTCTTCTAAGGAGCAAGCGTTTTTATTTCATGGTTGCAGTCACCATATGCAGTGATTTGGGAGCCCAAGAAAATAATGTCTGTCACTGTTTCCATTTTTTCCCCATTTATTTGGCATCACATATATGTGAACACTATTATTATGATGAAATTTTCAAAATTATTTTTGCATTTTGGTTTA
>SJYX01008837.1:54238-129523 GCA_006410675.1 Oreotragus oreotragus
TGTGCTATAAGCAGAGCTTCTCTGAATGAGACTAGGATACATGAAGTCCCCAAACCTCCAGTCTCAGCCTGTCACCTGCTACCCTCATGACCTTAACCCAGGCTCTGCATCCAGGCTGCATGAGCCTGAGCTTCCCCACCAGGGAGAGGAGAGATTCCTGGCCTCTACACCAATCTGCCTTCAGGCCTCCCCTCCTGACCCCCTCACAACCTCTGTGTCTTGTCACTTACCTCTCATGGTAGGACCTTCCTCTTGAAGGTAATACTGCAGGGGATTGACTCACAGGCTCTCAACAATGATCTGCTGGCGAGGAGCATGGGAGGACAGCATATGGATGACCAGGCCTGAGCCCTCCCATGGCTAGCCAAGAACACCAACAAAAATCATCCATTCTGGGGAGGGCTAGATGGATTTCACCTCAGCCATCCTGTTACATCCTGTAGAGTTGTGGTCCATGAACCTGTTGAGGACGTTCACGCTGCTGGTGTCTGGCCTGAGGTTGGGAGCTCCCCATCCATCCTCACAGAAGCAGTGGACCGGAGAGGACGTACCTGCCCTATATCCTGCAGGAGGGCAGGGGAGACAGCAAAGATTCAGGTAGGCGGTGCATCCGACCCCATCTCCCACCCAACCAGACCACCCTGGGAGCCAGGTCGTACCAGCCATTCCCAAGAGGTACTCCTCAACGATATCTCTGTTCCTGAAGCATGGGTTGTCTTGAAAGGAAAATACCAGCTTGGTGAGGGCAGGGGAGACAGCAAAGATTCAGGTAGGCGGTGCATCCGACCCCATCTCCCACCCAACCAGACCACCCTGGGAGCCAGGTCGTACCAGCCATTCCCAAGAGGTACTCCTCAACGATATCTCTGTTCCTGAAGCATGGGTTGTCTTGAAAGGAAAATACCAGCTTGGAGCGGGCTTGAGGATGGCATTGTTCCAGCACCTGCCAGGACTGGGAATATGGAAAAGGTGAAGGTGCACAATTTTCTAGGGCCCGCAGCTTGCCTGCTAGGCAGGCATCAGCATCTTCCACTTTTCCTTTCCAAAGGTTCATGGTGAACATATGCAGCAGGTTCATAGGATCGCCTGACCCCCACTTTCATGCCCGGTTCCCCCACCCACCTGTCCTCAGGCTCCCTCCCTGCCCTTCAAAGCCATAATGGAGATAAGCAACTCTTCATCTTGGTTGCTGACCATGACGGGCATCCGGTGGTGGTTCGTAATCTACTCCAAGTCAAGGAACTAGTCATGACACATGCCAGGGAAGGAAGAGTCTTGAGTAACAGGGTTAGTCTTGGGAAGAGCAAGGGCACTGGAACAGGAATCTGTAAGTACTCCATTTTGGGAGTACTGGTTTCCTTTCGGCACCACTTGTACTTCAGGCACAGACAGGTCATGTAGGAGTACAACTTAGGCATCGCAGGTACTCTGTATCTGGGTACTCCCACTTGCCCAGTTGCCACACCGACGTCCACAGCCCCTGCCACATCATGTGATATTCTCATCCCTCTGGGTCCCCTGTGGTCTTCTGGGACCCGTGTCTGCTTCCCCCAAGTAACGATCAGTTTCAAACTGCACTCGATGTACGCCTGGCATGTGTTTCCTGGGAATTGGCATGTCAGTTGCCTGAAACCTCAGGATCTGCAGTCCCTGCAGCATGCATTCTCCAAGTGCAAGGGCCTGTGTCTGTGCGTTTAGCAAGAGAGGCCTGGGTTTATTCCTAGTTCCCTTACTTCACAAGAGGTGACATGGATGTACTGGAGTCACCTGTCCTACTGTATTCAGTCACAGATGACATCCATTCCCTGCCAAAGTGTGTGGCTTTTATTCAGATGTGAGCCACACTGAGCCTCCCATGGTCATTTGATCAAACACGTACAGGTAGAAAGATTCCCAGGTTCTCCTGGCACTGTAGCTGTGGAGATCACAGCTCCCACAGACATGAATCCATATTCTGCACCCAGGCTGCCTGAACCTGAGCTTCCCCACCAGGGAGAGGACAGTGTCCTGGCCTCTATACCAATCTGCCTTCAGGACTCACCTCCTGACCACCTCACAACCTCTGTGTCTGTCACTTCCCTCTCATAGCAGGACCTTTCTCTTTGGGTTAATACTGCAGGGGATTGACTCACAGGCCCTCTCCAATGATCTGCTGGCTGGACAGGGGAGGACAGCATATGGATGACCAGCCCCAAGCCCTCCAATGGGCATCCAAGAACCCCAACACCAATCGTCCATTCTGGGGAGGCCCAGATGGACCCCACTTTAGCAAACCTGTTACATCCTGGAGAATTGTGGTCCAAGAACCAGTGGAGGATGTTCACGCTGCTGGTGTCCTGCCTGAGCTTGGGAGCTCGCCATCCATCATCGCAGAAGTGGACCAGAGAGGATGTACATGCCCTATATCCTGAAGGAGGACAGGGGAGACAGCAAGTTTCAGGTAGGTGGTGCATTCGACTGCCTCTGCCACCCAGCTACACCGCCCTGGTAGTCAGGTCACACCAGTGATGCCAAAGTGTTACTCCTTAACTATCTGTTTCTGAAGCATGGGTAGTCCTGAAGGAAAATACCTGCTTTCAGCCGGCCTGGGGATGGTCTCGTTCTGGCACCTGCAAGGACGAGGAGGATGGAAAATGTGAAGGTGCACAAGTTTTTAGGGTCCGCAGCTTACCTGCCAGGCAGGCAAGAGCATCTTACACTTTTCCTTTCCCCCAAAGGCTCACGATGAACACACGCAGCCGGGTCATAGGATCCACTGACCCCCACTTGCCTGCCTAGCTCCCGCACCCATGGAGATAAGCAAGTCTTCATCTCAGTTGGTGACCATGACGGTCATCTGGAGGTGGTTAATAATATGTTCGAAATCAAGGAACCAGTCATGTCAAATGCCGGGAAAGGAAGAGTCTCGAGTAACAGGGTTAGCCTCGGGGAGAGCAAGTGCACCAGAACAGGCATCTGTAAGTATTAAGTATTCCCTTTTGGCAGTACTTTTTTCCCTTTTGGACCACCTGTACTTCAGGCACAAACAGGTCATATAGTTGTACCACTTTGCCATCGGTAGTGCTCTGCATGTGGGTACTCCCGCATTCCCAGCCGCCACACCAACATCCCCATCCCCTGCCACAGCATGTGAGGCGCTCATTCCTTTGGGTCCCCTGTCGTCTTCTGGGACCCTTGTCCGCATCCCCCAAGGGAGGAACCATTTCTGACCCCTCTTGTTGTATGCCTGGCATGTGTGTCCTGGGAATTGGCATGTCAGTTGCCTGAGACTTCAGGATCTACAGTCCCTGCAGCATGTGTTCTCCGTGTGCAAGTCTCTGTGTCTGGGTGTTTAGCAAGAGAGGCCTGGGTCTCTTCCCTGCTCCCTGGTTTGATAAGAGATGACGTGGATGTACTGGAGTCATCTGGCTAACTGTCGCCAGTCACTGATGACATCCACTTCCTGCCAATATGTGTGGCTCCTATTCAGATATGAGCCAAACTGAACCTCGCATACTCATTTGCTCAGACATGTACAGGTAGAGAGGTTCTCAGCCTCTGCTGGCATTCTATCTGTGGAGATCACAGCACCCCTGAACTCCAATCCCCTTGGCCCCCAACTCCCTTGGCTTCCCCTCAGATGATGCATTCCCTCACCTCCACCCCTCATCCTGTTCCTGTTCCTTCCTGTCCTCCTTAGCATGATGATGTGCCTCCCTGGATGATGGCACTTCTCTGACTGGAGGGATGACTTCTCTTCTGATGGTCCTTTTTTGGAGTCGATTAGGCTATGGGGTCTTTGTCATTTGTGGAGCTCAGCTCCCCCTGCAGGGCCAAAAATGCCTCCATCGCCTCCAGTGGGGGCTGGTTGCTCAAGGCTCCAGTCCTTGGATATTCCTGGCCCTGCTCCTCTGGCTTCTCCTACTGCTCCTGCGAGGACAGCTTCTCCTGCTCCTCTTCTGCCACCACGTCAACCTCCTCAATGATGTCTTTCACCAGCACCTGGAACACTTAACGGACTGCACCACCTATCCCTACTCCAGGACCTCTCCTTCCTCCACTGCCTCCCTGCTGAAGAAGGCAGCCTCCTCACCTGGTGGGTACCCTGCTGCCTGCTACATCCCCGATGGCCCCAGCGCAGCTGCAGGTATCAGGGCACGGGCATGCTGAATCCTCAGGCTCACGTCGAAGACGCCCCATGGTCTCCATGAGCACCAGGATCAAGAGAAGGATGATGCCTACAAAGGTGATTAAATCAACCTGCCTCCATGAAAATCACCTGGGTCTATCATGCTGTAAAAAGAACTTCTCTGAATGAGCCTAGGACACACGAAGCCCCCAAGCCTCCAGTCTCAGCCTGTCACCTTCTACCTGCATGACCTGAATCCAGACTCTGCATCTAGGGTGCATATGCCTGAGCTTCCCCACCTGGGAGAGGAGAGGGTCCTGGCCTCTATTTGGATCTGCCTTCAGGCCTCATGCATGATACCCTCACAAGCTCTCTTTCTTGTCGCTTATGTCTCATGGGAGGACCTACTGATCTGCTGGCCACACGGGGGAGGTCAGCATGGGACAGACCAGACCCCAAGCCCTCCTTGGGAAGCCAAGAACCCCACCATCAGTTGTCTATTCTGGGGAGGCCCGAAGGAACCTCACTCAGCAATCCTGTTTCAACCTGGAGAACTGTGGTCCAACAACCAGTTGAGCAATTTCAGGCTTATGGTGACTAGCCTGAGGCTGGGAGCGCTGCATCCATCCTCACAGAAGCAGTGGACAGGAGAGGACGTATCAGGCACAGAGAGATCATTAAGGAGTACAACTTTGACATCGCTGGTACTCTGCATCTTGGTACTCCCGCTTGCCCAGCTGCCACACTGACATCCTCAGCCCCTGCCATACCATCCTATGAGCTCATCCCTCTGGGTTCTCCGTGTTCCTCTTGGACATTTGTTCTCACCCCACAAGGGAGGATTTGTTTCTTACCACTCCTGATGTATGCCTCTCTTGTGTGTCCTGGGTAGTGGCTTGTCACTGTTCTGAAACTACAGGGTATATTTCTATGGGAGAAGAGAAACAGGACTTGGTTTTCTCTGTATGAGTGTAGAAATGGAAACTTAGCTGGGGTGCCCATGTCATGTGTCGGGTGGCAGTGCCATTTTCTAAAAGACATAGAAAGAAGGTACCCCATAAGAAGAATGGAATATTGACATTTGCAGCAACATGGAACGTATACTATTAAGTAAATTAACATAGACATTTAGACAAATAATGTATGACATCACTTATAGTATCTAAAAACAACACAAAGTAGAGAATATAACAAAAATAGAGGCTCACAGATACAGAGAACAATCTACTGATTAACAGCAGGGAGGGGAAGAGGCAGGGTCAATACAGAGGTGGGGGAGTAGGAGGCACACCGTGTTAGGTGAAAGATGAGCACAAGGGTGTACTGTACAACATGGGGAATAGAGCCAGTACTGTGTAATAACTATAAATGGAAAGCAAACTTTAACAATTGTATAATAAGAAAAGGAAAGAAAGAGAGGGGAGGAAGGACGGAAGAAAGGAAGGAAAATAACGGTGTTTTTGGAGGTCACAAAGCCAAAATTGATTAGGCCCTTTTTAACAAAGGAATTTAGTTTATATTTTAAATTTTATTTATTTTAATTGGAGGCTAATTACTTTACAATGTTGTAGTGGATTTTGCCATACTTGTCAGGAATCCGCCACAGGTGTACATGTGTTCCCCATCCTGAATCTCCCTCCCACCTCCCTCCCCATCCCATCCCTCTGGATCATCCCAGTGCACCAGCCCTGAGCACCATGTTTCATGCATCGAACCTGGATTGGTGATCTGTTTCACATATGATAATATACATGTTTCAATTCTATTGTCTCAGATCATCCAAGCCTCGCCTTCTCCCACAGATTTCGAAAGACTGATCTGTATATCTTTGTCTGTTTTTCGGTCTCATATATAGGGTTATCACTACCTCTTACTCAGTTCTATAAATATGTGTTCATTTCAGTTCAGTTCAGTCGCTCAGTCGTGTATGACTCTGACCCCATGAATTGCAGCACGCCAGGACTCCCTGTCCGTCACCAACTCTTGGAGTTCACTCAGACTCACTACCATCGATCAAGTCAGTGATACCGTCCAGCCATCTCATCCTCTGTCGTCCCCTTCTCCTCCTTCCCCCAATCCCTCCCAGCATCAGAGTCTTTTCCAATGAGTCAACACTTCTCATGAGGTGTCCAAAGTACTGGAGTTTCAGCTTTAGCATTATTCCTTTCAAATAAATCCCAGGGATGATCTTCAGAATGGACTGGTTGGATCTCCTTGCAGTCCAAGGGACTCTCAAGAGTCTTCTCCAACAATAAAGTTCAAAAGCATCAATTTTTCAGTGTTCAGCCTTCTTCACAATCCAACTCTCACATCCATACATGACCACTGGAAAATTCATAGCCTTGACTAGACGGACCTTAGATGGCAAAGTAATGTCTCTGTTTTTGAATATGCTATCTAGGTTGGTTGCCGGGAGCCAGTGTGAGGAACTCCGCCCATGGCAAAGGTCATGAGGAAGGGGGCTTGGCATATGCAAAGGTGTGATTAAGCCTCAGGAGACCCCCAATTACCGAGCATCTTCCCACAAAACAAGAGTCTACCTACTTTACTGTTTCATGCTCTCACCTACACCTCTGACTCTATGGGGGGCTGTTCCCCACTGGTTCTCTCCGAGAAGGAGTAAACGTGCAGCAACAAGTCAATAAAAATTTCTGGGTGTGACAAGAGTGTTTCAACTTATGAACTCCTCTGAAGGTTATCTAGCCTGCCTGTACAGGATCGTCCAGCCACATGTGATTGTTTACAGCACCCCAACTGTGAGATGCACGACATGTTTTAGACTTACTAAAAGCAAATTCTTTTGGGAAGTTAGAAATTATTAGTATAGTAGATTGGTTAGGAATTATATTGGTGATGGATTTTTCATTTGTTGTGCCAATAATTGATCCTAATTCCCTGCCCTGGGTGTGACAAGGGTGTCTCAGGTCAAACCTCTCTGCTGGCAAACTAGCTTGTGTGACAGGATTATCCATAGTCCTGCCACTATGCACATGATTGTTTACTACCTATCAACCATAAACAGCACAGACAGTTTGGAGTATTTTGAGAGTCTTAATTAGCATAGGGCTTTTCTCATTGTTGAGTCAAAGATTGCCACCAGGCCTCCATATCCTTAGGCACCTGGGAATATATTAATCAATGTATTTGTAATATAGAAAAGGAAATATAGTAGTTTTTGACGTTATCAATACTAGACTTTTTGAGTTAACAAATTTTCTCTTTTGTTATAGATCACTGTAGGTGTAGGTGTAGTCGCTCAGTCGTGTCCGACTCTTTGCGACCCCGTGGACTGTAACCTAGTAGGCTTCTCCATCCATGGGATTCTCCAGGCAAGAATACTGGAGTGGATTGCCATTTCCTTCTCCAGGGGATCTTCCCGACCCAGGGATAGAACCCGGATCTCCCACATTGGAGGCAGACACTTTAACCTCTGAGCCACCAGGGAAATCCCTATAGATCATTTTACTTTGTTACAAATCATTGTGTCCTTGCTATATAAAAATGTACTTTATCACTATCTTAAGACTAAATAGATCTTAAGGGGAACATTGGTGAAGGGTTTTCATTTGTTGGGCTGATATTTGCTGCTAAATCTCTATATTCCCTGCTCTTTTAAAGAATATAACTAGCATATAGGAGAAATAAGTATTAATCTTTAAGATTAATCATGTTAACCTTGGGTTAAATAAATTCCTATCTTAGTTATGACCCACTGCACCCTGACCCTATAGGAACGCAATTTTATCTGCTACCTTCAGAGGGTGGAACCTAGTTTAAGAAAAAATACACTTGGAAAAAATAAGTTTTTTGGTTATCAGAAAGAAAGGGTTGAAAAATGTCAGCAGGCCTCATGGCCAGAAGATGATGTAAAACCCCTAAGACCTTATTTTTTTATACATTTATGTGAAGTACCTGATTTTGATAAAGGTCAGGACTGCTGACCCCCACGTGACTCTGTATTCATCCCTNTTGGAAAAAATAAGTTTTTTGGTTATCAGAAAGAAAGGGTTGAAAAATGTCAGCAGGCCTCATGGCCAGAAGATGATGTAAAACCCCTAAGACCTTATTTTTTTATACATTTATGTGAAGTACCTGATTTTGATAAAGGTCAGGACTGCTGACCCCCACGTGACTCTGTATTCATCCCTATGTGTAACAAAAGTCATATAAGCAAACCTAAAAATAAAGAAATTGGATTTGTTTTTGGAAAGACTGATTCCCCCATGTCGTTTATTTCTTGCTCCCCATTTTTCTGGCTGAATTCCCATCTGGAATGTGGGTACTCACCAAGCCTGATAATTTTGCCTGGGCTTCTAAGATCAGACCAGGGAGGCCTCAGTGCCTCCTCTCCTTTGGGAGAATGGAAAGACGCCTGTGGCCTACGTAGGTGGTGATTGGTATTCCACATAAATCAAGTTATTCAGCCTCTTTTTCTCCACTAATTTTCCTGCTACACTATCCACTTCTAATCTCTCTATATATCTGTAATTAAATACGTTTTTTCCTAAGATGCTGATTCCGTCTCCATCTTAGAATTTTCCTGGGTCCACTGGGGCTGGACCCTGGCTAGTGGCCTCCAAACAGGCTATTCAAAGGTAAGTTTTCAGAGCAATTGCTCCCCCCGGAGCACTCTCTGTTGGTATCCTCTGGAGCACTCTCTGTTGCTCCCCCCAGAGTGATTCAATCACTCACCCTGGAGTAATTTTGGTTACTCCCTCAGTGTTGAGTTTTTGGGATGGATAAGACACCACTTAGGGTGCTGCGGACCCCCCTTTAGGATAGACTGGGTGAGTAGGAGTGGGAAGTGTTGAGGGGTTTAAGAGAAACCTATTTATCTAGAGGCCAAAAGAAACCTGCTTTTTAGGGTTGAAAAGAAAACTCTCCTTGCCAAAGGTAAAACCCCTCACAAGGCAGAATTTTCTATAAATCTTAATTTTCTGGCATAAGCAACAGTGAATCAAAAGAAAGACAGCTCTTTATAGGAGTAATTTTTAGGAATTAAAGTTAAAATCCAATATTCAGTCATTTTTTCATTTGTACAAGAGCAATGTCCTTGGTTTCCAGACAAGGACACTGTGAATTAAGATACTTGGGTGAAGCTAGGAAATCAGCTAAAAACTTCTTATGCTTTGCATGGGCCTATAAATGCTTTTGCTATATGGTCTGGAACCCCGTCATGAAGCTGTTAAATAGACTATGAGAGAGGCTTTAGCAGTGGATAGCAGTGGGTCTGCACCTTCTACAGAGATCATATTTTCTGCCATTGATGAACAAAAGGAGGGAGACTATGCTCTACCTCCTGAGAAAGGAGAGGACTCACAGGACGCTGCGGCCTGGTGCCCTGATGAGCCCACTCTCCCTCTATGCAAACCTTTAAAAAATTATCCAACATTTTCTGATTTAAGGTGACCACCCCACCCCTGTTGTGCCTCCCAGAACATTGACTAAGGTTGAAAAAGATAGGGACAATTATTTTTAATCAAAGGAGTGTTTAAAGCAGAGCCTGCTCCTTGCATAAAACCACCTCAGGGGGGCCTCACCCAAGCAAAAAAAAAAAAAAGAGAGAGAGAGAGAGAGAAAGAAAGAAAAAAAAAAGAAAAAGAAAAAAGAGAAAACAAAAAAAAAGAAAAGAAAAGAAAAATAATCGTAACAAAATGGATTCTAAAAATAAAAAGTGTTTCTCTTATGGCTAAATGGAACATTTTNAAAAAAAAAAAAAGAGAGAGAGAGAGAGAGAAAAAAAGAAAAAAAAAAGAAAAAGAAAAAAGAGAAAACAAAAAAAAAGAAAAGAAAAGAAAAATAATCGTAACAAAATGGATTCTAAAAATAAAAAGTGTTTCTCTTATGGCTAAATGGAACATTTTTGCCGGCAATGTCCTGCTAAACAGAGACAACAAGCCGTGCCAATTAACCCCAGGTAGCTCAGGCTTAGACCTCAATTCCACCACGGCAACAATATTAACCTGTGACATGCCGGTTACTCTGATTCCAACGGGAGCGGCTAGCCCCCTGCCTGAGGGCACTGTAGGAGGTCTTGTGCTAGGGCACAGCTTGCTTTCTTTTCAAAGAATTGTGGCTTGTTCCTGGTGTAGTAGATTCTGATTATACTGGGGAAATTAAAGTTTTGATCTCGTCACCTACTAAAACTGTGCAAATTAATAAAAGTCAAAAAATAGCACAGCTTTTGCTTTTAACTTATTATCAGACAAGAAAAACCTTGACTTCTCAAGCTAGGAGCCCCAGAGGATTTAAATCTAGTGTTCTAGCTTTTTTGGGTGCAGGAAATTACCGCTTCAAGGCCTTTAACAGATCTTTACTGGCCTAGCTCCTGGCCAACACCTACTACTAAAAATGAGTTGGTATGATTAGAAAAAGTGGTACGTGGAGTGAGAGTGCTGCAGAAAAAAAGGTGAGGGAGAGTTTAAAACCTTGTAGAGTAGTGAGCTTCCCATTGCTAGAGGTATTCAATCAAAGATTAGATGGTTGATTGTCATCTAAAAAACTATAGACCAGATTTAGGTTATGGAAGGATAAGTGGAGAAGCTTATAAAGATATTGTGCAACACCTCTTTACTTGCTTCTAGTATTTAGATCTGCCAAAAATTTTGAAAACTGATAATGCGCCTTTGCAGCTGCTGAGAGATTGTTTGCTAACTTTAAATGATTTCCAGAAATTATTAGGAGATATTAATTAGATATGCCGGAATTTAAAACTGACTACTGCAGATTTAGAGCTTTTATTTGATTGCTTAAAAAAGTGATCCTAATCCCAGTTCTAAGGGAAAGTTGACTAGTGAGACAGATTTGGCTTTTGTTAAAGTGGAGAGGCTTTAAATGATCAGTTAATTAGGATTAATATTACCAAAAGATGAGATTAAATTATTATTGCCACAAAGCATACTCCTACAGGATGCTTGTTATAAGAAGGCCCATTGGTTCCATCTACCAGTGACCCCAAGAAAAATAGTTTTATCTTATCCCAACTTGGTGGCACAATTAATTATAAAAGGAAGAACAAAGAAGTGTGTAAATTTTTAAAAAGAAGTAACAAATACAGTAAATCCATTCATTAAGGATCAACTGCAAGTCTTTTACAAAACAGTGATGATTGGCAAGTTGCCCTGATAGATTTCAGGGATCAAATTTTGTTTCATTTGCCCTCAAGCCCCCACAGCNAACAAAGAAGTGTGTAAATTTTTAAAAAGAAGTAACAAATACAGTAAATCCATTCATTAAGGATCAACTGCAAGTCTTTTACAAAACAGTGATGATTGGCAAGTTGCCCTGATAGATTTCAGGGATCAAATTTTGTTTCATTTGCCCTCAAGCCCCCACAGCAGCTAAAAGTGAGAAAAGGTTAGTTTGGCAGTTTGAGGATACTTGTGGAACTTTGCAACCATATGTAGTTCCTTCGCTCCCTTTTACCCTGTGTGGGAGGGACGTGCTGTCTCAAATGGGAGTGTTACTGTTTAGCCCTGATGATACAGTGACCTCTCAAATGCTGCAGATAGGCTATGATCCACAAAAGGATTAGGTAAACAACAAACAGGAATAATTGAGCTTATTTGCCCAACTCCTCGAAGGCTACATAATGGATTGGGGTATCCAAATTTATAATGGAGGCAATTGTTTTTGCTGCCTACCCCATTACATGGAAATATCATGATCCAGTGTGGGTGGAACAATGACCTCTGCCTAAAGAAAAATTACTGGGAGCTAAAACATTAATTACTGAACAACTAGAATTGGGACATATGGAGCCCATCAATAGCCCCTGGGACACTCTTAATTTTGTCATTAAGAAAAAATCTGGTAAATGGCGACTTTTACAAGATTTAAGAACAATTAATGCCACCATTGGGGACATGGGAGCTTTACAACCTGGCTCCCTTCTCCAGTAGCCATTCCAGAGGGATGTAATATACTTGTAATTGATTCACATAACTGCTTTTTAACCATTCCTTTAAATCCTGAGGCCAAAAAGCGATTTACCTTTAGCCTGCCATCAGAAAATCTTAAGTGGCCTTATTTAAGGTTTCAGTGAAAGGTTTTGCCTCAGGGAATGAAAAATAGCCCCACCCTATGCCAGAAATTTGTTAATGCCACTCTAGAAGATATTAGAACTAAATGCAAACAAGTATATATGATTCATTATATGGATGATATTTTAATAGCTCATCCTGATAGAGCTCATTTACAAACTGTACTCCAAGATTTGACCCAGGCATTGACAGTGAGAGGGTTAAAACTTTCCCCATAGACAATTCAAACTAATGCACCCATAACTTACTTAGGAAGGGTTATCAATTCAGAAACTTTGACTCATGCCCAGCTGCAATTGAGAAAAGACCATCTTGTTACTTTAAATGATTATCAAAACTTTTAGGTGATATTAACTAGATTAGACCTTATTTAAAATTAACCACTGCTGAGTTAAAGCCCCCTTTTAACATCTTACAAGGAGATTCTAACCCTACTTCTAAAAGAGAGTTAACTGCTGAGGCTTGGGAAGCCCTAGGCAAAGTAGAAGCAGCTTTATCTGATAGTTATGTAAAAAGATTTGACTTAACAGTAAACTAGCAATTCCTTTGCCTAGCAACCCAGACAGCACCTATGGGAGTTCTGTGGCAGAATGGTCCTTTAAATAGATCCACCTTCCCGCCCAAGCTAAAAAAGTAGTGGCTTCTTATCCAGGCTTGATAGCAATGTTGATATTCAAAGGGAGGAAACGGAGTATTGAATTGTTTGGGAAAGAGCCAGCAGATATTGTAATTCCAAATAATAAGGAACAACTTGATGCTCTTCTAATGTTTGATAATGATTGGCAGCTTGCTATAGGAAAATACTGTGGTCAAATTTTACATCATTTACCCTCACATGCTTCGTTAATTCAAAAACTAAAAGAAGGGGAATTTAAGTATAGCTCTCCCAGTCAGATTTTACAACATTCTTTNTAATAAGGAACAACTTGATGCTCTTCTAATGTTTGATAATGATTGGCAGCTTGCTATAGGAAAATACTGTGGTCAAATTTTACATCATTTACCCTCACATGCTTCGTTAATTCAAAAACTAAAAGAAGGGGAATTTAAGTATAGCTCTCCCAGTCAGATTTTACAACATTCTTTCTTTGTAATACAAAATGCAAAGTCGTTGGTAAAGTGGAAGGATCTCCTCTCCAGACAATGGAAAGGTCCCGACCCATAGTGGTCGAGGATGAGCTTTTATTTTTCCACAGGACACAAATTCGCCAATTTGGATCCTGGACAGACTGATCCCCCATTGCTTCTAAGGGCACTCCTCTGCCCCTGCCACCACCACCGCCGCCACCGGAGGAAACACCCATGTGCCAGGAGCTGTGGGCGGGGCCAACCTGACTGACCAGACCCAGTGCGTCATGCTCACAGCCGGTAGCCCCGCTAGAGTCTGTGCTCCCTTGGCCGCCACGCCCGCCGGCAGGAGAGGCAAGATAAACATAGAGATCCTGGCGAGACTGACAGGTGCTGCAGCGCAAACTGACCAAAACATGATTCTACTTATTCTATTTTAGCTTGTCTATTCTCTCCTTATGTTCTTCTCTTTGTTAATGATTCTGGGAAACTTAATGTTCATATGAATTACACAGGTGGACTTAATGTAGTGTCTTGTAAACAATGTATGCTCTCATCTTGTTAAGATTTAATGTGATCAAGACGGTTTGTGGGCTTACTAATTTTAGGAAATTCAGCTTTAATAACAACAACTATTACTGTTACTGTTACTGTGGCAGCAATTCATTGCTTCAACAAGTGCAAATGCCCAATATGTTGAAAAATCATATTTTAGGTGTTTGGAATAGCTCAGATGTTAGTTTAGACTTAGAGAAACTTCACAATCAGATACAGACCTTGGAACACTCTCGATTGGATTTTACCACTGCTGTAGCTGCTAATGACATTTTCAACACCTTCTCTAACTTTATTTCTGGAAAAACATTCTGTCTAATATCTTCAGTTATGCTGCTGTTGGTGCTCTAATTTTCATCCTTCCTTTTATTGTCAGGATTCTTCAGCAGAGCATTCAGCAGCTCTCAACTGAACTTCACTTGGCTGTCTTAAGAATAAAAAAAAAGGGGGAGATGCCGGGAGCCAGTGTGAGGAATTCCGCCCATGGCAAAGGTCATGAAGAAGGAGGCTTGGCATATGCAAAGGTGTGATCAAGCCTCAGGAAACCCCCTGTTCCAGAGCATCTTCCCCCAAAACCAGAGTCTACCTACTTTACTGTTTCATGCACTCACCTACACCTCTGACTCTATGGGGGGCTGTTCCCCACTGGTTCTCTCCAAGAAGGAGTAAACGTGCAGCAACAAGTCAATAAAAATTTCTGGGTGTGACAAGAGTGTTTCAACTTATGAACTGCTCTGAAGGTTATCTAGCCTGCCTGTACAGGATCGTCTGGCCACATGTGATTGTTTACAGCACCCCAGCTGTGAGAGGCACGACATGTTTTAGACTTACTAAAAGCAAATTCTTTTGGGAAGTTAGAAATTATTAGTATAGTAGATTGGTTAGGAATTATATTGGTGATGGATTTTTCATTTGTTGTGCCAATAATTGATCCTAATTCCCTGCCCTGGGTGTGACAAGGGTGTCTCAGGTCAAACCTCTCTGCTGGCAAACTAGCTTGTGTGACAGGATTATCCATAGTCCTGCCACTATGCACATGATTGTTTACTAACTATCAACCATAAACAGCACAGACAGTTTGGAGTATTTTGAGAGTCTTAATTAGCATAGGGCTTTTCTCATTGTTGAGTCAAAGATTGCCACCAGGCCTCCATATCCTTAGGCACCTGGGAATATATTAATCAATGTATTTGGAATATAGAAAAGGAAATATAGTAGTTTTGACGTTATCAATACTAGACTTTTTGAGTTAACCAATTTTCTCTTTTGTTACAGATCACTGTACTTTGTTACAAATCATTGTGTCCTTGCTATATATAAATGTAAGTTTATCACTATCTTAAGACTAAATAGATCTTAAGGGGAACATTGGTGAAGGGTTTTCATTTGTTGGGCTGATGTTTGCTGCTAAATTTCCATATCCCCTGCTCTTATAATGAATATAACTAGCATATAGGAGAAATAAGTATTAACCTTTAAGATTAATCATGTTAACCTTGAATTAAATAAAGTCCTTTCTTAGTTGTGACCCACTGCACCCTCACCCTATAGGAATGCAACTTTATCTGATACCTTCAGAGGATGGTACCTGGTTTAAGGAAAAACACCCTTGGAAAAGTTTTTTGGTTATCAGAAAGAAAGGGTTGTAAAATGTCAACAGGCCTCATGGCCAGAAGATGATATAAAACACCTCAGACCTTTATATATACACACACATTTATGTGAAGCACCTGATTTTGATAAAGGTCAGGACTGCTGACCCCCACGTGACTCTGTATTCATCCCTATGTGTAACAAAAGGTATATAAGCTAAACTAAAAATAAATTGGATTAGTTTCTGGAAAGACTGATTCCCCCATGTCGTTTCTGTCTTGCTCCCCATTTCTCTGACTGAATTCCCATCTGGAATGTGGGTACTCACCAAGCCTGCTAATTTTGCCTGGGCTTCTAAGATTGGACCAGGGAGGCCTCAGTGCCTCCTCTCCTTCGGGAGAATGGAAAGACACCTGTGGCCTACGTAGGTTGTGACTGATATTCCACATAAACCAATTTATTCAGCCTTTTTTTCTCCACTAATTTTCCTGCTACACTATCCGTTTCTAATCTCTCTATATATCTGGAATTAAATAAGTTTTTTCCTAGGATGCTGATCAGTCCCCACCTTCGAACTACCCAGGATCCACCGGGGCTGGACCTCAGCAGTTGGTCATAACTTTTCTTCCAAGTAGTAAGTGTATTTTAATTTCATGGCTGCAGTCACCATCTGCAGTGATTTTGGAGCCTCCCCCCAAAAAAAATTCTTACACTGTATCCACTGTTTCCCCATCTATTTCTCATGAAGTGATGGGACTGGATGCCATGATCTTCATTTTCTGAATATTGAGCTTAGTATACTTTATTGGTGTTTTCTTTCTGATTTATTTCACTCTGTATAATAGGCTCCAGTTTCATCCACCTCATGTGAACTAATTCAAGTGTATACTTTTTAATGGCTGAGTAATAATCCATTGTGTATATGTACCACTGCTTTCTTATCCATTTGTCTGCTGATGGACATCTAGGTTGCTTCCAGGTCCTGGCTATTGTAAACAGTGCTGTGATGATCATTCGGGTACACATGTCTCTTTCAACTCCTCAGTGTGTATGCCCAGCAGTGGGATTGCTGGGTCATATGGCAGTTGTAGTTTCAGTTTTTTTAGGAATCTTCATACTGTTCTCCATAGTGGCTGTACTAGTTTGCATTCCCACCAACAGGGTAAGATGGTTCCCTTTTCTCCACAGCCTCTCCAGCATTTATTACTTGAGATTTTTGGATAGCAGCCATCCTGACTGGCATGAGATGGTACTTCATTCTGGGATTGATTTGCATTTCTCTGATAATGAATGATGTTGAGCATCTTTTCACATCTTTGTTAGCCATCTGTATGTCTTTTTGGAGAAAGGAATTTAGAACGGATCAGTGGGCTCCCACAGGTGGGGTAGGGGGAGTAGCGCACATCCCATGCAGGCAATACTGGGGGGCATTGCCAACAAAAAGTTTTATTACAAGAATAAATCCAAGTAAACGCTGATTCTGTTTTGATTACGAACTCCATTATTCAGTATTCTAAAATAATGTCAGTAACTAAATAATTTTCCTCTGAAAAACCAAATTCTGTTGGTTTCTGTTTTAAACGTTTGTTGTCATATATGTCAGGTTTTGATATTTTATACATTATCCTCATGGTACAAAGTTTCAGCATACATATATAAAAACACACACACATATGCATGTATGTGTGTATGTGTGTGTGTTTGTGTGTGTGTGTGTGTGTGTGTGTGTATAGATTCATATGGCCCAGTTTTAGTAGTTACTTTTAAAAAATTCATTGTCCTCTGTGAGGGAATTCATTAAAGGAAGACACTGTTATACAACTGTCACCAATGCAGGCTGCCTTGGTTACCATTGTTCCATGCCACAGAGCATACATAATGGTTTTCAAGGCCTTGAGATCACTTCCTGCACAGCCTGCAGTCCCCGAGGGGATGTCCTTATACACGCCCCACGTTCAAACAGTTGATTCTAAATACACAGTGATACCACAAAAAATTGTCAAGTTAAAGACACAATGTGCTTTTATTTACATCTAAATCAGTGAAACAAAGTGTTCACTGCAAGGTACATTGTTTAGCTTGAAAAGAACAAAATCCTCTTATATTGGAACATAAAATATCTTTCTGAATTTGAAAAAAAAGATTTTATATGAAATTCATTCTTTATCAGTTATTTTGAGACTATGGAACAACGAAAATAAACTTACGTTAACTGGGGCTGGTTAAGCTGTAACTTTTGCAGGTTTTTTAAAATTCCCCTACACCTTCAAAGTCATAAATAGATATAATAGACAAAGTTTGGAGAAGACACACTTTCCCTGCCGTGTGACCCATCGGACTTAACTTAGAAGGATGAGTATGGCAAGTTAGTTTGGAAGCCTCTTTAGGAGAATTATCAATGCCTTATTTCTCCCACTAAAACATCTGAATTGCTTCCCATTCTCCGCTAGAGGTGTCAGGATGGGGCTTTGTGATGTCAAGGCTCACCCAGGGCCACCATTAGCTGGGGAAGAGATTTGCTGACCTCATAAAGCATGAGGGTGTGTCTCCCTGGGGAGGGGAATATATAGGGGTGTTCAGGGGCTCGGGAGTAGACCACTGGGNTATTTCTCCCACTAAAACATCTGAATTGCTTCCCATTCTCCGCTAGAGGTGTCAGGATGGGGCTTTGTGATGTCAAGGCTCACCCAGGGCCACCATTAGCTGGGGAAGAGATTTGCTGACCTCATAAAGCATGAGGGTGTGTCTCCCTGGGGAGGGGAATATATAGGGGTGTTCAGGGGCTCGGGAGTAGACCACTGGGAGGCCTCAAAATGACTATGGTGACTGGGAGGCCACAAGGCTCCAGAGTAGTTATGAAACACCTGTCTCCTGTACTTGGGACAAAAAGATGAAGACCTCCTCTCAATTGAGGATTAAAAACATGTTAAGGTGAGCTGAACCCACCAAACTCCTATTGCCCTTTGACCCCACCCCAGAAGACCCCCTCCCCTGTCCTTGCCAGGCACATAACCTTTCTCTTTCCACAACCCTTCTCCTGAAGCTGTCGTTCCAATCCACCTTCCACCTCTTCCCCAAACCAATGCCATTCTCTACTTCTCTCTTGTTTTCTCCAGGTAGCCAGGGTAGCTATGAGAGTGAATAATCACCTTCAGGCAATGCTGACCAAGAAAACTTCTCAGGAACCGGCCACCAAAAGGAAACTTAATAAAAATCCGAGGCTCCAAGCTCTGTAGCTAGTGCTCCAAGGTGAATGAAGAGCTGAATAAGAGCGGACCA
Organism: Oreotragus oreotragus; assembly: GCA_006410675.1. Lineage (NCBI taxonomy): Eukaryota > Metazoa > Chordata > Mammalia > Artiodactyla > Bovidae > Oreotragus > Oreotragus oreotragus. Next base: position 72,884 of record SJYX01008837.1, read on the forward strand.
GAGGAGGTCCCAGAGTGCCAGGAGCCAGTACGGGAGATTCCACACATGACAAAGGTCATGAGGAAGAGGTCTGACAGGCAAAGGCAAGTCAGAACACGGGGGACCCCCTGGACCTGCTATCTACTCCAAAACCAGAATTTGCCTGTCCTGCTATTTTTCACTAACTCCTCTGTTACCAATGGAGGGCTGTCCCAGTTCTTTTCATTCTGGTTTCCTCAGTGTGTATGCCCAGCAGTGGATTTGCTGGGTCATATGACAGCTCTATTTCCAGGTTTTAAGGACTCTCCACCCTGCTCTCCCTAGTGGCAGGGCTAGTTTGCATTCTCATCAACAGTGTAAGAGAGATCCCTTTTCTCCACACCCTCTCCAGCATTTATTGCTTGTAAACTTCTTGATAGCAGCCATTGTGACTGGTCTGAGATGGTACCTCATTGTAGTCTGGGTTTGCATTTCACTGATAATGAGTGATGTTGAGCATATTTTCATGTGTTTGCTTGCCATCTGTATGTCTTCTCTGGAGAAATATCTGTTTACATCTTTGGCCCATTTCTTGAGTGGGTCATTTATTTTTCTGGAATTGAGCTGTAGGAGCTGCTTGTATATTTTTCAGATTAATTCTTTTTAAGTTGCTTTGTTTGCTATTATTTTGTCCAATTCTGAAGGCTTTATTTTCTCCTGGCTTATACTTTTCTTCGTTGTACAAAAGCTATTAACTTTGGTTAGGTCCCATTTTTTTGTTTTTGCTTTTATTTCTATGACTATGTGGCTTTGGTCATAGAGTAAACTGCTGTAAATTTCATTTTCTGTGCATTCATTATTGTTTATTTTGAAGTAGGGTTGATTTCTGATACTGTGATTGTTTCAGGTGTACAACAGCTGGATTCAGAGATACACAGACATTTATCAACTTTTTTGGGCTCATTTTCCCCAGAGAGAGGAGTACACTGTCTCCAGTAGGCTGCCCTTTGCTATTCAACACTGTTTTTCCTGATTATCTGTTTGATGTATGTTAACACCTGTTTGTTCATTGCAAACTCTTCATTTATCCCGCATCCCTAACTTTTTTTTAAAATAATCATAAGTTAGTTTTCTAAGTTTGTGAGTCTATATTGTGTAATAGCCTACATTTGCATTAATTTCAAGAAGATACCTGTCAGTGATACCTTCTTTAATTTGTGTTTCTCTATCGGCCTTCCTTCACTTAGTATGGTATTCACTCTGTCCATCCATGCTGTTGTCACTGGCATTATTCCGTTGTGATTCAGGGCTGGGTAGCATTCCAGTGCAGAGGTGCACCACTCTGATTTCATTTTCCTGTCGATGAATAACTTCGTATAATATGTTGCAGGGAGGGCTTCCCTGGTGGCCCAGCCAGTAGAGAATCCACCTTCCAATGCAGGAGATGTACGTTCAGTCCCTGGGTGAGGAAAATCCCTTGGAGAAGGGCATGGCAACCCACTCCAGGATTCTCGCCTGGTGAATATCATGGATAGAGGAGCCTGGCAGGCTAGAGTCCATGGGGGTCACAAAGTGTTAGATATGACTGAAGTGACTGATAATACAAGGAGATCAAGAAAACAGTTAGCAGGCCTGAACATTCCTAGTTGTTTTTTTTTTTTTTTTTTTTTACATTAACTACTCATAACTCTGAATGTTTTTGACTAAGTTTGCTTTTCTTCCCCCTAACTCTGCAGGAGCTAAGAGTAACATTTTTTCCTTGGACTATTTGCTAAATACATCACCTATCTGTTGGTTACCCTTACAACACCCTTCCCCTTGTACTTGCATATCAGAAAGAAGGCCACCGAGCCACATCAACTGCCAGAGTCACTTACTAGGTTATTGACTTCAGTCTAAGACTGTCTTTGAAACAATGCACAACGAAACCCACTTTGTTCCTCATCACTGACACCTGGCTGTGAGCCCTTCCCTTATATAAGCCTCTAGACTCTTCTCAGGAGAAGGCAATGCCAACCCACTCCAGCACTCTTGCCTGCAAAACCCCATGGGCAGAGGAGCCTGGTAGGCTACAGTCCATGGGGTCGCTACAAGTCATACATGACGGAGAGACTTCACTTTCACTTTTCACTTTCCTGCATTGGAGAAGGAAGTGGCAACCCACTCCAATGTTCTTGCCTGGAGAATCCCAGGGACGGAGGAGACTTGTGGGCTGCCGTCTATGGGGTGACACAGTGGCGGACACGACTGAAGTGACTTAGCAGCAGCAGCAGCAGACTCTTCTTAAGCAGGGGATGGCAGGGTACTCAGTCCTTGAGGCATGACCCTACTGTGTTCCCCTCTCTGTTGGCTTGAGAATAAAAGCTGCCTTCGTATCTCCTTCAAACTCTTCCTCTGTATTTTTTATTTTGCTTCACTGGACAGAGAAAGCCAAGATTTTTGCCAGCAACAATTATAATTCTTGGCCATTGCCAGTCCTGCTGCCCTGAAAACAAGGTGCATGGGGCAATGTGAAATCTTATTTCTCTGGGTCTGAACCCAGACATGGGATTGTTGGGCCATGTGGCTTCTGAGTGTTTAGTCAAAAAAGAACCTCCTTGCTGCTTTAGATAGTTCCCACACCCATTTGCATCCCCACTGAGAGTGTAGGAGAGTCCCCTTTTGCCTCCATCCTCTTCAGCCCCTATTCTCTGTAGATTTTTAGACAGTGGCCACTCTGACCTGTGGGAGGGGATTTTTCATGGGAGTTTTGATTTTTGTGGGTTTAATACATAGTGGCTTGCTGCAGTCCATGGGATTGCAAAGAGTAGGACACAAATGTGCACCTGAACTGAATACATAGTGAGCTGGACCAACTGTGCTTTCTTATATTGTACAGAGTGACTACAGTTTACCTCTTGACATTGTTTTCTTGAAAGATGGCCCTGTTTTGATTTCCTGTGTGATGATCTATGCCAGGACATGATTGGAAGGGAGGGTTGATTTACAGTCCCAAAGGCCTTGTGAATATGAATAGCCAAGCAGCATTATGTTTAAAGTTGTTTTTTTCTGAAAGACAGTTCTAAGGAAACAACATTGCTTCCTGCCCTACTCTGTACCTCAATCATTGAGATTCATGGGTAACTCTGTTCATTGATTGTCAGCTAGAGTGAAATGTGCCAAGGCTTGAGTCTCATTTCTCCTTCCTCCTTAACCAGGGTCCCCAGGACACATCCCAATTTGGGGACACCACTCAGCAGAGGGTGCTATCATCTGTAGGTGACCCTAAAGATGGAGGCTGGAGGTAGGAACCCCATCCTAAGGGACATAGAGTGGCCAGGGGACCTTGCCAACTTGTTCCAGCCTGAAGGCTCCACCAATTCTTAGCTGATGTAAGCTTGGTTTATCTGCAGGAGGTTCCACCTGCATCTGGAGATTGGATGCTCATGCAGAAGGAAGGAGGAACCCCAGGTCCATTGTGGGGTCACATTTCCTGCCCCATGCTCCCAGCTCCGTCTGCACTGAGACCCTCCAGGCTTGGGGCCAAAACCAGCTTAGGCTCCAGGGATGTGGCAACATCCAGGTCACCATGGCCAAAGGACAGTAGATTCCACTTTCCTGATTCCTTTTTTGTACCTTTATTCCCTAATTGGAATTGATGTATGTAGTTGAATGAGATGGTTGTGGGTATTTTTTGTTTTTATTTGTATCGACAGCAATCTTGGGGCCAAAACCAGCTTAGGCTCCAGGGATGTGGCAACATCCAGGTCACCATGGCCAAAGGACAGTAGATTCCACTTTCCTGATTCCTTTTTTGTACCTTTATTCCCTAATTGGAATTGATGTATGTAGTTGAATGAGATGGTTGTGGGTATTTTTTGTTTTTATTTGTATCGACAGCAATTTGATTCACTTGTACATAGATGTGTATATCTTGTCTTCCAGGTTCTCTTCTGATATAGGATGTTACAGTGTTGAATAGGATTCTTGTTTACACAGTGGTTCCTGGTGCCTCCAGATGTTAGATTGAATCAGTTCATTACTCCCTGTCCCACAGTTTTGTTTTGTTTTGTTTTCTTTCTGAGGACCATTGATTATTTTCTGAGTGTTGGAGACTGTTTCTCTTTGGAAAAGAAGTTCATCTGTATTCATTTTTAGATCCAAGCTACAAGTGATAATTTATGCTAATATCCCTCCCTGTCTCCCTCACCTCACTTGATATGATCACCTCTACTTTATTCCCTGAAGCCTCTCATGACATTCTTCCCTGTTGTTATGGCTAAGTGATGGTTCATCTTCTATGTAACCCATCTTCTTTATTCCTTATGGACATATTTGCTTGCAAATATTTTTTCCCATTCTGGGGACTGTCTTTCTCTTTCATTTACGGTTCCATTGCTGCGCAAATGCTTTTAAGGTTCATTCCATCCTGTTTTCTGACTTTTGGTTCATTTTCCATTACTCTGGGAACACTTGGTGGACATAATGTTGGAGCATGTTCCCCCTATATTGTCCTCAAAATTGCATAGTATTCATCCAACACTTAGAACTTTATCTTCTTTGAAGTTTATATTTGTGTGTGGCTTGAGGGATATTATAATTTCATTCTCGTTTTCATTATTGTTGCACGTCCACATTCTCCTCCATAGTGGCTTTCTCCTATTTTCATTTTAGCAATGGAGGTGGACGGTTCCCTTTTCTTTATGGCATAGGGCAGATTTAACCTTTGTAGAGTGCTTGACAATCACTATTTCAATTGGTGTGAGGTACCCTTCCCTAGTACTTAGCAATTTTCACATCTTTTCATGTGATATTTTAAAGTTAGTTAAATGTACCTGTTAAAATTGGCTTTGTGACAGTCTACCCAGTTATGAATAGTTTTTTGATGACCACGCCTAGGAGACTCCAGGGGATCAGTTGTTGTTTACTTAGAAATGTGTGGAACTTATAAATATTAAATTCCCATCAACAAGGCTTTCTGTTGATGGGCGGGACTGTGGCCCTCCCTGTTGCTTTACCTGAGACGAAAATATGGTGGAGGTAATGAAGACAATGACGGCCTCCTTCAAAAGGTTCCAGTGCCTCTCACACTGCAGGAGGCCACGACTGACCTGCGCCTCCACCATAGGCCCCTGGGCACTCACAGGCAAGTCTGGGTCAGTCTCTTGTGGGGTCACTGCTCCTTTTTCCTTGGTCCTGGTGTGCACAAGGTTTTGTTTGTGCTCTCTATGAGTCTGTTTCCTAAGTCCTGTGGAAGTTCTACAATCGAATCCCAATGGCTTCCAATGTCTAACTCCCTTGGGATTATCAGTCAATTTGCCAAATCCCCAGGTTGGGAAATCTGGAGCAGGGGTGGTGTGTGTACCGATCTGGAATGGATGGAGTTGGGGTGGTCTGTGAGCTGACCTTGCACGGATGGAGGTGGGGTGGTCTGTGTGCTGACCTGGTGTGGATGCAGCTGGGGTGTTCTGAGTGCTGATCTGGCATGGATGGAGTTAGGGTGGTCTATGTGCTAACCTGGCATGGATGGAGGTGAGGTGGTCTGTGCACTGGCATGGATGGAGGTGGGGTGGTCTGTGTGTTGAACTGGCATTGGTGGAACTGGGGTGGTCTGTGTGGTGACCTGGCATGGATGGAACTGGGGGGATGTCTTTGCACTCCCCTGGCATGGATGGAGCTGGAGTGGTCTCTGCACTGATCTGGCATGGATGGACTTGGGGTGGTCTGTGTGGTGACCTGACAAGGATGGAACTGGGTGGGTCTGTGCGCTGGCATGGAAGGGGCTGGTGTGATTTGTGTGCTCACATAGCATGGATGGAGGTGGGCTGTCTGTGTGCTGACCTGGCATGGATGGAGCTGAGGTGGTCTGTCTGCTGACCTGGCATTGATGGAGAGGGGGTTCTCTGCACTGACCTGACATGGATGGAGCTGGGGTGGTTTGAGTGGTTACCTGGCATGGATCGAGCTGGAGCGATCTTTGCACTGGCATGGAAGGAACAGGGGTAGTCTGTGTGCTGACCAGGCAGATGGAACTGGGGTGGTCTGTGTGATGACCTGGCATTGATGGATGTGGGGTGGTCTATGCACGGACCTGGCATGGATGAAGCTGGGGTGGTCTGTTTGCTGACTTGGCATGAATGGATTGGACCAGGGCCAATCTATGTGTTCTTAAGCGACAAGAGTTAAGCTGTGGTTGACTGGTGGGTGGGAGTGCTTGTTTATGATTAGGCAGGGAGGAGGCATATACCTGGAGCATTTAAGTTACTTAGGTCTCATTTGTTAATTTCTGGCGTTCAGCCCTTTGGGTTTTAGCCATGTTCCCTCATCTGCTGGATGTGTCCCTGTCATTTCGTTTTGTTCAATTTACTGTTTTGTGATCCTTTTCTTGGTTGAAAGGCTGTAGTTCCTCTTAACTATGGAGTCTACCTCTCCTGAGTGGGACTGAACCAATGCCATGTGATGGTTTTCTGGTTGGGGAAAATTGTATGTGTGTTTTGGTAGGTGGAGCTAGATTTGGTCTTTCTGAAAGACAGTGGCTGTGTCCACTAGTGTGATTTGGAATGTATGGGTTCAGTATGGCTTTGAGCAGCCAGTCTGCTGATGTTCAAGGCTGCACCCTTATCTGGCTGAAGGATAGGTGAGGGGTGTTTGCCACTATACCTTGCTGGCTTCAGGGTGTGACTTAGTCTTAGGGTTGAGATGCAGGCTTTTGGAAGAGCACTGACCTATTAATATTCTATGGGTCCAGGCGTTCTCTAGTGTTCAAAAGTCCTGAAGTCATTAGCCATCAGTCACTTCCTCCCCCACGGGATTTTCCCAACCAAAAGACCAAAGCCAGGTCCCTTGCATTGCAGGCAGATTCTTTGCTGTCTGAACCCCCAGGGAAGCCCTTAGAAAATGCTTACTGGTGCTGATTAAATATTACACAAATATGTGTTGAAGGCAATGGCACCTCACTCCAGTATTCTTGCTTGGAAAATCCCATGGATGGAGGAGCCTGGTAGGCTGCAGGCCATGGGATCGCGAAGCCGGACACGACTGAGCAACTTCACTTTCACTTTTCACTCTCATGCATTGGAGAAGGAAATGGCAACCCACTCTGGTGTTCTTGCCTGGAGAATCCCAGGGACAGAAGAGCCTGGTAGGCTGCCATCTTTGGGGTCGCAGAGTCGGACACGACTGAAGTGACTTAGCAGCAGCAGCATGTGTTGAAAATGCAGTGTATAATGATGAATAGCAGAGCCTGATTATCATGATAGTTATTGTTATTTGACAAGTCTTTGCTGTCAGATTATAGCAGAAATGTGTATGGTAGGATATAGGAACACAGTACAGTCTCCAACTGTGTGTTCATCTGAAACTTTCTTAGAGTGACTGTTAGACTCTTTGTGAACATATGGTCTGTGACCCACCAGGCTCCCCTGTCCATGGGATTTCCCAGGCCAAAAAAAAAAGAAAAATCGTTTCCGGGAAAGAGCACATGGGCAGAGACCTCTGAGGACACAAGGATGGGAAGGCTTGCCAGGAGGTGATGAGGGTCAGAACACTTCGAGTTTACATGAGGTCTGGGCAGGAACCATGGCTCCCAGGCCTAACCGTGGACACTGCCTAACACCCGTCTGCCTGCCCTCTGTCTATCCTGCCCCATATTTGCCAGGAGTTCTGGGGTCTAGACTGTGGTACTTGCTGAGTTCTAGACACAAGTGTCTGCTCCCAGGTGTGTGGGAGGGATGGAGTGCTCTTAACGACTTGTTACAACTCTGGAAAGTGGGACCAAGAGGCTGGGATTAATCTGGCTCCAAGGAGCTGAGGGCCCTACGTCAGTCCCAGAGCCAGAGGTCAGACCAGAGCTGCTGAAGAAGGAGGCCAGAGGATTTATTGAAAAACCAGTGGGAAAAAAAAAAAGGCAGCACTGAAAAGACTACAAACAAAATCCTGATATAAACTAAAATGTGAAACAAATGTGAAGTTTTGTTGTCATTGGTATTTTGAAGAAAGCTGGATTAAATATGTTCTATAATCAGCACGTTTATCCCAGAACTTTCCATTTTATTTCCACCACAGAGCATCAGCAGTGAGCAGTGGCTGTGATGCAGTGAGCACCTAAGAGGAGATACCCTATGTCCAAGATCAGGAGTGGGGATCATGAGGACATACTCCATGCCCAAGGCCAGGAGTGGTGGTTGTGGGGAGATACCCCATGTTCAAGGTAAGGAGTGGTCCTATCATATGAACCACAGCTTGTCTAACTCAACAAAACTATCAGCCGTGCCATGTAGGGCTGCCCAAGTGGAATGGGTCATGGTGGAGATTTCTGACCACACATGGGCCACAGGAGAAGGGAATGGCAAGCCACTTCAATATTCTTGTCTTGAGAACCGCATGAACAGAATAGAAGGCAAAAAGATAGGACCCTGCTCAATCAGCCTGAATTGGAGAGAATCACATGGGTCTCATCTGCTGTAGGCAGAGCTTCTCTGAATGAGAATAGGACACATGAAGCCCCCAAGCCTCCAGTCTCAGCCTGTCACCTGTTATCCTCAAACGTGAATCCAGGCTCCCCATCTAGACTGCATGAGCCTGAGCTTCCCCACTAGGGAGAGGAGAAGGTCCTAGCCTATACACTGATCTGCCTTCAGGCCTCACCTCCTGACCCCCTCACAACCTCTGTATCTCGTCACTTACCTCTCATGGCCAAACCTTCCTCCTGGGGGTAATACTGCAGGGAATTGACTCTCAGGCCCTCGTCAATGATCTGCTGGCCACACAGGGGAGGAGACAATATGGATGACCAGGCCTGACCCCTCCCATGGGCAGCCAAGAACCCCAACAACAATCGTCCTTTCTGTGGAGGCGCAGATGGACCTCACCTCAGCCATCCTGTTACATCTTGGAGAGATGTGGTCCAAGAACCAGTTGAGGAAGTTCACGTTGCTGGTGTCTGGCCTCAGGTTAGGAGCTCCCCATTCATCCTCACAGAAGCAGCGGACTGGAGTGGATGTACATGCCCTATATACTGAAGGAGGACAGGGGAGATAGCAAAGATTCAGGTAGGAGGTGCATCCAAATCCCTCTTCCACCCACTCACACTGCCCTGGGAGCCAGTTCACACTAATGATGCCAAAGAGGTACTCATTAACCAACTCCATTCCTGAAGCATGGGTTGTCCCGAAAGGAAAATACCAGCTTGCAGCGGGCCTGGGAATGGCCTCATTGTGGCACCTGCCAGGAGCAGGAGGATGGAGAAGGTGAAGGTGCACAGTCTTCTAGTGTCTGCAGCTTGCCTCAAAGGCAGGCATCAGCATTTTCTGATTTTCCTTTCCAAATGCTCATAGCGAACACTTGCAGCTGGGTCATAGGATCCCCCGAACCTCACTTGCTTGCCAGCTCCCCCACCCGCCTGTCCTCAGGCTCCCTCCCTGCCCTTCAAAGCCATCATGGAGATAAGCAAGTCTTCATCTCGGTCGCTGACCATGACGGGCCTCTGGCGGTGGTTCATAATCTGTTTGAAGTCAAGGGACCAGTCATGCCACATGCCAGGGAAGGAAGACTCTCGAGTAACAGTGTGAGTCTCTGGCAGAGCAAAGGCACCAGAATAGGCATCTGTCATTACTCCCCATACTTGTTTCCTTTAGGGACCACCCGTACTTCAGGCACAGACAGGTCGTACAGGAGTACCACTTTGGCACCGCTGGTGCTCTGCACTTGGGTACACCCACTTGCCCAGCCACCACACAGACATCCACAGGCCTGCCATGCCATGTGATGCTCTCATCCCTCTGAATCCTCTGTGGTATTCTAGGATCCTTGTCCGCATCACCCAAAGGAGGATCTGTTTCCAACCATACATGATGTATGCCTTTCATGTGTATTCTGGGGAGTGGTATGTCAGTGGCCTCATACTTCAGGATCTGCAGTCCATGCAGCATGCATTCTCCGTGTGCAAGTGCCAATGGGTGTGCATTTAACAAGGGAGGCCTTGTTCTCTTCCTTGCGCCTGGTCTTCACAAGGGGTCATATGGAAGTACTGGCGTCATCTGGAACACTGTCTCCAGTCACTGATGACATCCATTCCCTGCCAAAGTATGTGGCTTCTATTCAGATGCGAGCCAAACTGAGCCTCCCAGAGTCATTTGCTCAGACACGTACAGTTAGAAAGATTCCTGGGCTCTGCTGGCACTGTGGTTATGGAGATCATAACTCCCATAAACCCAAATTCATTGTCTCCAAATTCCCTTGGCCTCCACTCAGCTGGTGAGTTCCCTCACCCCAACCCTCCTCCTGCTCCTGTTCCTTCTCGTCCTCTTGAGCATCTGATGCCTGAGAAGTGACACTAAGGATACGGCTTTGGCCCAAAAGCCATGGATGCCCTGGATGATGGCACTAATATGACTCAAGGGATGCTATCACCTCTGATGGTGCTTCCTCTGGAGCCGAAGTTAGGCTTTTGGGTCTTTCTCATTCACAGAGCTCAGCTCCACCAGCAGGGCCAACAATGCCTCCATTGCCTCCAGTGGGGGCTGGTCACTTGAGGCTCCTGTCCTTGCATGTTCCTGGCCCTGATCCTATGGGTTCTCCTACTGCTCCTCTGAGGACAGCTTCCCCTGCTCTTCTTCTGCCACCACTTCAACATCCTCAGTGATGTCTTCCACTGGCAGCTGGAACAGTTGCTGGACCGCACAACCTCTCCCTCCTCCAGAGCTGCTCCTTCCTCCTCTGTCTTCCCACTGAAGAAGGTATCCTCCTTGACTGGTGGGCCACCCACTGCCTGTGACATTCCCGACGGCCCCAGCGTGCCACCAAATCTCAGGTCTCTGGCACCCTGAATCCTCGTGTTCACACTGAAGAATCCTTGGGTTCACACTGAAGAAGCCCCAGCATCCCCGTGAGCAGCAGGACCCAGGGAAGGATGATGCCAACAAAGATGCTCACTTTAGCCTACCTTGGTGAAAATCACCTTGGTCTTGCATGCTATAAGAAGAGCTTCTCTGAATCAGACTAGGTCACATGAAGTCCCCAAGCCTCCAGTCTCAACCTGTCACATGCTACCCTCATGACCTGAATCCAAGTTCTGAATCCAGGCTGCATGAGCCTGAGCTTCCCCACCAGGGAGAGGATAGGGTCCTGGCCTCTACACCAATCTGATTTCAGGCCTCCCCTCCTGACCCCCTCACAATCTCTGTGTCTTGTCACTTACCTCTCATGGCAGGACCTTCTTCTTGGGAGTAATACTGCAGGGGATTGACTCACAGGCCCTCTCCAATGATCTGCTGGCTGCACAGATCAGCCAGTAGAGGATCAGGGGAGGACAGCATATGGATGACAAGCCCTGAGCTCTGACACGGGCAGCCAAGAACCCCAACACCAGTCGTCCATTCTAGGGAGGTCCAGATGGACCCCATCTCAGCAATCCTGTCATATTCTGGATAATTATGGTCCAAGATTCAGTTGAGGACTTTCAAGCTGCTTGTGTCTGGCCTGAGGTTAGGAGCTCCCCATCCATCCTCACAGAAGCAGTGGACCGGAGTGGACATACATGGCCTATATCCTGAAGGAGGACAGGAGAGACAGCAAAGATTCAGGTAGGTGGTGCATCCAACTCCCTCTCCCACCCACCCACAACACCCTGGGAGCCATGTTGCACCAGCAATGCCAAAGAGGTATTCTTTAACAATCTCTCTGTTCCTGAAGCATGGGTTGTCCCGAAAGGAAAATAACAGCTTGCAGCAGGCCTGGGTATGGCCTCGTTTCAGCACCTGATAGGACCGAGACGATGGAGAAGATGAAGGTGCACAAGCATCTAGGGTCCGCAGCTTGCCTGCTAAACAGGTATCAGCATCTTCCACTTTTCCTTTCCAAAGACTCACTGCAAACACAAGCAGCTGCACCATAGGATCCACTGACCCCAACTTGCCTGGCCAGCTCCCCCACCCACCTGTCCTCAGGCTCCCTCACTGTCCTTCAAAGCCATCATGGAGGTAAGCAAGTCTTCATCTCGGTTGCTGACCATTATGGGCATCAGGCGGTGGTTCGTAATCTGCTCGAAGTCAAGGAACTAGTCATGCTACATGCCAGGGAAGGAACAGTCTTAAGTAACAGGGTTAGTATTGGGCAAAGCAAGAGCACCAGAACAGGCATCTGTAAGTACTACCTTTCGGGAGTACTTTTTTTTCCTATAGGGACCACCCGTACTTCAGGCACAGACAAGTCCTATAGGAGTACCACTTTGGCATTACTGGTGTTCTGCACCTGGGTACTCCTGCTTGCCCAGCCACCGCACTGACCTCCCCAGGCCTGCCACACCATGTGATGCTCTCATCCCTCTGAGTTCCCTGTGGTATACTGGGACCCTTGTCCGCATCCCCCAAGGGAGGATCTGTTTCCAACCATACATGATATATGCCTGTCATGTGTATCCTGGGGAGTGGCATGTCAGTGGCTTCAAACTTCAGGATCTGCAGACCGTGCAACATGTGTTTTCTATGTGCAAGTGCCTCCAGTTGGTGATGGTTGCTCGAGGCTCCTGTCCTTGCATGTTCCTGGCCCTGCTCCTATGGCTTCTCCTACCGCTCCTGTGAGGACAGCTTCCCCTGTTCCTCTTATGCCACCACTTCAACCTCCTCGATGATGTCTTCCACCAGCAGTTGGAACAGTTGCTGGACCGCACGACCTCTCCCTGCTCCGGAGCTGCTCCTTCCTTCTCGGCCTTCCTACTGAAGAAGCCAGCCTCCACGACTGGTGGGCCACCTGATGCCTGTGAATCCCTGACGGCTTCAGCATGCTGGCATGTCTCAGGGCTCCGGCACCCTGAATCCTCGGGTTCACACTGAAGAAGTCCCAATATCCCAATGAGCAGCAGGACCCAAGGAAGAAAGATGCTGATAACGGTGCTCAATTCACCCTGCCTTGGTGAGAATAACCTGGGTCTCGCGTGATATAAGCAGAGTTTCTCTGAATGAGACTAGAACACATGAAGTCCTGAAGCCTCCAGTCTCAGCCTGTCATCTGCTACCCTCATGACGTGAACCCATGCTCTGCATCCAGGCTGCATGAGCCTGAGCTTCCCCATCAGGGAGAGGAGAGGATCCTGGCCTCTACACCCATCTGCCTTCAGGCTTCCCCTCCTGACCCCCTCACAACCTCTGTGTCTTGTCACTTATCTCTCATGGCAGGACCTTCTTCCTGCGGGTAATACTGCAGATAATTGATTCAAAGGTCCTCGCCAATGGTCTGCTGGCTGCACAGATTAGCCAGCAGAGGATCAGGGGAGGACAGCATATGGATTACAAGCCCAGAGCCCTGACATGGGCAGCCAAGAACCCCAACACCAATCGTCCATTCTGGGGATGCCCAGATGGACCCCTCCTCAGCAATCTTGTTACATCCTGGAGAGATGCGATCCATGAACCAACTGAGGAATTTCCCACTGCTGGTGTCCTGCCTGAGGTTAGGAGCTCCCCATCCATCCTCAGAGAAGCAGTGTACCAGAGTGGACGTACATGCCACATATCCTGAAGGAGGACAGGGGAGACAGCAAAGATTCAGGTAAGAGCTGCATCCAACTCCCTCTCCCACCTACTCACACCGCCCTGTGAGCCAGGTCTCACCAGTGATGCCAAAGAGGTATTCCCAAATGATCTCTCTGTTCCTGAAGTGTGGATTGTCCCAAAAGGAAAATACCAGCTTTCAGCGGGCCTGGGGGTGGCCTCATTCCAGCACCTGCCAGGAATGGGAGGATGGAGAATGTGAAGGTGCACAAGCTTCTAGGGTCTGCAGCTTGCCTCCCAGGCAGGCATCAGCATCTTCCACTTTTCCATTCCAAAGACTCATGATGAACACAGACAGCCAGTTCATAAGATCCCCCAACCCTCACTTGCCTACCCAGCTCCCACACCCAGCTGTCCTCAGGCTTCCTCTATGCCCTTCAAAGCCATCATGGAGATAAGCAAGTCTTCATCTTGATCGGTGACCATGACAGTCATCTGGCGGTGGCATATAATCTGTTCAAAATCAAGGAACCAGTCATGCCACATGCCGGGGGAGGAAGAGTTTCCTAACAGGGTTATCCTCGGGTAGAGCAAGAGCACGAAAACAGGCATCTGTAAATATTCCCTTTTGGGAATACTTGTTTCCCTTGGGACCACCCGTACTTCAGGCACAGACAGGTCGTATAGGTGTACCACTTTGCCACCGCTGGTACTCTGCATGTGGGCATTCCAACTTTCCCAACCATCATACCAACATCCCCAGCCCCTGCCACAGCATGCGAGGCACTCATTCCTTTTGGTCCCCTGTCATCTTCTGGGACCCTTGTCCGCATCCCCCATGGGAGGATCTGTTTCTGATCCCTCTTGTTGTATGCCTGTCATGTGTGTCCTGGGAATTGGCATGTCAGTTGCCTGAAACTTCATGAGCTACAGTCCCTGCAGCATGCATTCTCCGTTCACAAGTGTCTGTGTCCGTGTGTTTAGCAAGAGAGGCCTGGGTCTCTTCCCTGCTCCCTGTCTTGACAAGGGATGACTTGATGTACTGGAGTCATCTGGCTGACTGTCGCCAGTCACTTAAGACATCCAATTCCTGCCAAAATATGTAGCTCCTATTGAGATGTGAGCCAAACTGAACCTCCCATACTCATCTGCTCAGAAACGTAAAGGTACAGATGTTCCCAAGCTCTGTTGGCATTGGGCCTGTGGAAATCACAGTGCCCCTGAACCCAATCCCTTTGGCCCCCAATTCCCTTTGCCTCCCCTCAGCTGGTGGTTTCCCTCATGCCCGCCCTTCCTCCTGCTCCTGTTCCTTCTCATCCTCCTGAGCATGATGATGTGCCTTCCTGGATGATGGCACTTCTTTGACTGGTGGGACGATTTCTTTTATGATGGTTCTTCCTCTGGAGTCAATTAGGCTATGGGTTCTTTGTCATTTGCGGATCTCAGCTTCCCCTGCAGGGCCGCCAATGCCTCCATCGTCCCCAGTGGGGGCTGGTTGCTTGAGGCTCCAGTCCTTGGATATTCCTGGCACTGCTCCTGTGGCTTCTCCTACTGTTCCTGCGGGGACAGAGTTTCTTGCTCCTCTTCTGCCACCACTTCAATCACCTCAATGATGTCTTTCACCAGCAACACCTTTCCCTACTCCACGGCCTCCCCTTCCTCCACTGCCTTCCCACTGAAGAAGGCAGCCTCATCCTCTGGTGGGCACCCTGCTGCCTTGGATATTCCTGGCACTGCTCCTGTGGCTTCTCCTACTGTTCCTGCGGGGACAGAGTTTCTTGCTCCTCTTCTGCCACCACTTCAATCACCTCAATGATGTCTTTCACCAGCAACACCTTTCCCTACTCCACGGCCTCCCCTTCCTCCACTGCCTTCCCACTGAAGAAGGCAGCCTCATCCTCTGGTGGGCACCCTGCTGCCAGTGACATTGCCTACGGCCACAGCGCAGCTGCAGGTAACAGGGTCCTGGCACCTTGAATCCTCAGGCTCACATAAAAGATGCCCCAGTGTCTCCATGAGCAGCAGGATCCAGGGAAGGATAATGCTTACAAAGGTGATGAATTCAGCCTGCCTCCGTGAGAATCACCTGGGTTTCTCATGCTGTAAACAGAACTTCTCTGAATGAGCCTAGGACACATGAAGCCCCCAAGCCTCCAGTCTCAGCCTGTCACCTGTTACCCGCATGACCAGAATCCAAACTCTGCATCTAGGTTGTATAAGCCTGAGCTTCCCCACCTAGGAGAGGAGAGGGTTCTGGCCCCTATTCAGATCTGCCTTCAGGCCTCATGCATGATCCCCTCACAAGTTCTGTGTCTTGTCACTTATGTCTCATAGGAGGACCTACTGATCTGCTGGCCACACGGGGGATGTCAGCATGGCACTGACCAGGCCCTGAGCCCTCCCTGGGCATCCAAGATCCCCACCATCACTCGTCCATTCTGGGGAGGCCCAAAGGCACCTCCCTCAGCAATCCTGTTTCATCCCGGAGAGCTGTGGTCCAAAAACCAGTTGAGCAAGTTCTGGCTTATGGTGAGTAGCCTGAGGCTGGGAGCGCTGCATCCATCCTCACAGAAGCAGTGGATTGGAGAGGACGTCTCAGGCACAGAGAGGTTGTTAAGGAGTACAACTTTGGTATCACTGGTACTCTGCATTTCGGTACTCCCACTTGCCCAGCCACCACACCGACCTCCCCAGCCCCTGCCATACCATCCAATGAGCTCATCCCTCTGACTTCTCCGTGGTCCTCTTGGACCCTTGTTCTCACCCACAAGGGAGGATTTGTTTCTGACCACTCCTAATGTATGCCTGTCTTGTTTGTCCTGGGGAGTGGCATGTCACTGGCCTGAAACTACAGGATATATTTCTATGGGAGAAGAGGAAAAGGACTTGGTGTTTCTCTGTGTGAGTGTAGAAATGGAAACTTAGCTGGGGTGCCCGTGTCATATGTGGGGTGGCAATGCCATTTGCTAAAAGGCATAGAAAGAAGGTACCCCATAAGAAGAATGGAATATTGACATTTGCAGCAACACTGAAGGTATACTATTAAGTAAATTAACGTAGACAGTTAGACAAATACTGTATGGCATCACTTATAGAATCTAAAAACATCACAAAGTAGAGAATATAACAAAAATGGAGGCTCATAGATATAGAGAAAAAAAATCTACTGGTTAACAGCAGGGAGGGGAAGAGGCAGGGGCAATACAGAGGTGGTGGAGTGGGAGACACACTGTGTTAGGTGAAAGATGAGCTCAAAGATGTACTTTACAACATGAGGAATAGAGCCAGTACTCTGTAATAACTATAAATGGAAAGCAAACTTTAACAATTGTATAGTAAGAAAGAAAAGGAAAGAAAGAGGGTAAAGGAAGGAGGGAAGAAAGGAAGGAAAATAACGGTGTTTTTGGAGGTCACAAAGCCAACATTGATTAGGCCCATTTTAGCAAAGGAGTTTAGTTTATATTTAAATTTTATTTATTTTAATTGTCAGTTAATTACTTTACAATGCTGTAGTGGTTTTTGTCATACTTGACAGGAATCTGCCACAGGTGTACATGGGTTCCCCATCCTGAACACCCCTCCCACCTCCCTCCCCATCCCATCCCTCTGGGTCATCCCAGTGCACCAGCCCTGAGCACCATGTTTCATGCATCGAATCTGGACTGGTGATCTGTTTCACTTATGATAATATACATGTTTTAATGCTATTGTCTCATATCATACCTGCTTCGCCTTCTCCCACAGATTCCAAAAGACTGATCTGTAAATCTGTGTATGTTTTGCAGTCTCACATATAGGGTTATCATTACCTCTTACTAAATTCCATAAATATCCGTTCAGTTCAGTTCAGTTCAGTCACTCAGTCGTGTTCGACTCTTTGCAACCCCATGAATTGCAGCAGGCCAAGCCTCCCTGTCCATCATCAACTCCCGGAGTTCACTCAGTCTCAAGTCCATCGAGTCAGTGATGCCATACAGCCATCTCATCCTCGGTCGTCCCCTTCTCCTCCTGCCCCCAATCCCTCCCAACATCAAACTCTTTTCCAGTGAGTCAACTCTTCTCATGAGCTGACCAAAGTACTGGAGTTTCAGCTTTAGCATCATTTCTTCCAAAGAAATCCCAGGGCTGATCTCCTTCAGAATGGACTGGTTGGATCTCCTTGCAGTCCAAGGAACTCTCAAGAGTCTTCTCCAACACCACAGTTCAAAAGCATCAATTCTTTGGCGCTCAGCCCTCTTCACAGTCCAACACTCACATCCATATATGACCACTGGGATAACCATAGCCTTCACTAGATGGACCTTATTCGACAAAGTAATGCCTCTGCCTTTGAATATGCTATCTAGGTTGGTCACAATTTTCCTTGCAAGGACTAAGCGTCTTTTAATTTCATGGCTGCAGTCACCATCTGCAGTAATTTTGGAGCACAAAAAAAAAAAAGTATGATACTGTATCCCCTGTTTCCCCATCTATTTCCCATGAAGTGATGGGACCAGATGTCATGATCTTCGTTTTCTGAATGTTGAGCTTAGTATACTCTATTGGTGTTTTTCTTTCTGACTCATTTCACTCTGTGTAATAGGCTCCAGTTTCATCCATCTCATTTGAACTAACTCAAGTGTATTCTTTTTAATGGCTAAGTAATATTCCATTGTGTATATGTACCACGGCTTTCTTATCCATTCGTCTGCTGATGGACAATAGGTTGCTTCCAGGCCCTGGCTATTGTAAACACTGCGGTGATGATCATTCGGGTATGCATGTCTCTTTCAATTCTGGTTTCCTCGGTGTGGATGCCCAGCAGTGGGATTGCTGGGTCGTATGGCAGTTCTAATTACAGTTTTTATTTTTTATTTTTTATTTTTTAAATTACAGTTTTTAAAGGAATCTCCACACTGTTCTCCATAGTGGCTGTACTAGTTTGCCTTCTCACCAATAAGGTAAGACACTTCCCTTTTCTCCACACCCTCTCCTGCATTTATTGCTTGAGATTTTTGGATAGCAGCCATCCTGACTGGCATGAGATGGTATTTCATTGTGGTTTTGATTTGTATTTCTCTGATAATGAATGATGTTGAGCATCTTTTCACGTGTTTGTTAGCCATGTATATATCTTCTTTGGAGAAATGTCTGTTTAGAACTTTTGCCCATTTTTTGAGTGGGTCATTTATTTTACTGGAATTGAGCTATAGGAGCTACTTGTATATTTTTGAGATTAATATTTTGTCAGTTTCTTCTTTTGCTATTATTTTCTCCCATTCTGAAGGCTGTCTTTTCACTTTGCTTATACTTTTCTTCATTGTGCAAAAGCCTTTAAGTTTAGTTAGGTCCCATTTGATTATTTTTGCTTTTATTTCTATGACTCTGGAGGTTGGGTCATAGAGGATCCTGCTTTAAATTTCTTTTTCTGTGCATTCATTGTTGTATTATTATGAGTTAGCTTTGATTTCTGATACTGTGTTCATTTCAGGTGTACAGGACCTGGATTCATAGATACACAGACATTTATCAAATATTTTTTGCGCTAATTTTCCCCAGAGAGGGGAGTACAGTGTCTACAGTAGGCTGCCCTTAGCTATTCAACACTGTTTTTCCTGATTATCTGTTTGATGTATGTTAACGGCTGTTTGTTCCTTGCAAAATCTTCATTTATCTCACATCCTTAACTATTTTTTTAATAATCATAAGATGGTTTTCTAAGTTTGTGAGTCTTTCTACTGTGTAATAGCCTACATTTGCATTAATTTCAAGAAGATACCTGTTAGTGATACCTTCTGTAATTTGTCTTTCTCTATTGGTGTTCCTTCACATAATATGGTGGGACCCTTGTCTGCTTCCCTCAAGCAAGGATCTGTTTCACACCGCACTCAATGTATGACTGGCATGTGTTTTCTGGTACTTGGCATGTCAGGTGCCTGAAACTTCAGGATCTGCAGTCCCTGCAGCATGCGTTCTCCAAGCACAAGGGCCTGTGTCTGAGCATTTAGCAAGAGAGGCCCCTGGGTCTCTTCCCTGCTCCCTTACTTGAAAAGGGATGGCATGGATGTACTCGAATCATCTGGCTTACTGTATTCAGTCACAGATGACATCCATTCCCTGCCAAAGTGTGTGGCTTCTCTTCAGATGTGAGCCAAACTGAGCCTCCCATGATCATTTGCTCAGATACGTACAGGTAGAAAGATTCCCAGGCTCTCCTGGCACTGTAGCTGTGGAGATCACAGCTCCCACAGACGTGAATCCATGCTCTGCATCCAGGCTGCCTGAACCTGAGCTTCCCCACCAGGGAAAGGAGAGGGTCTTGGCCTCTATACTTATCTGCCATCAGGACTCACCTTCTGACCCCCTCACAACCTCTGTGTCTGTCAATTACCTCTCATGGAAGGAGATTTCTCGTGTGATTAATACTACAGAGGACTGATTCACAGGCCCTCTGCAATGATCTGCTAGCCACACAGGGGAGGACAGCATATGGATGACCAGCCCCAATCCCTCTCATGGGCAGCCAAGAACCCCAACATCAATCGTCCATTCTGGGGAGGTCCAGATGGACCCCGCCTCAGTAATCCTGTTACATCCTGGAGAGTTATGGTCCAAGAACCAGTGGAGGATGTTCATGCTGCTGGTGTCTTGCCTGAAGTTGGGAGCTCCCCATCCATCATTGCAGAAGCAGTGGACCAGAGAGGACGTATATGCCCTACATCCAGAAGGAGGACAGGGTAGACAACAGAGGTTCAGGTAGGTGGTGCATCAGACTCCCTCTTCCACCCACCCATACTGCCCTGGGAGCCAGATCACACCAGTGATGCCAACGTGGTACTCCTTAAACATCTCTCTGTTCTTGAAGCATGGGTTGTCCCAAAAGGAAAATATCAGCTTGCAGCGGGACTGGCAATGGACTCGTTCCGGCACCTGCCAGGACTGGGAGGATGGAAAAGGTAAAGGTGCACAAGTTTCTAGGGCCCGCAGCTTGCCTGCCAGGCAGGCATCAGCATCTTCTGTTTTTCCTTTCCAAAAGCTCATGACAAATACATGCAGCCAGGTCATAGGATCCCCTAAACCCCACTTGCCTGCCCAGCTCCCGCATCCAGCTGTCCCCAGGCTCCCTCTCTGCTATTCAAAGCCATCATGGAGATAAGCAAGTCTTCATCTCTGTCGCTGACCATGACGGTCATCTGGTGGTGGCTCATAATCTGTTCGAAATCAAGGAAACAGTCATGCCACATGCCAGGGAAGGAAGAGTCTCCTAAAAGCATTAGCTTCAGGCAGAGCAAGGGCACCAGAACAGGCCTCTGTAAGTATTCCCTTTTGGGAGTACTTGTTTCCCTTTGGGACCACCCATACTTCAAGCACAGACAGGTTGTATAGGTGTACCACTTTGGCATCGCTGGTGCTCTGCATGTGGGTACTCCTGCATTCCCAGCCGCCACACCAACATCCCCAGCCCCTGACACAACATGTGAGGCGCTCATTCCTTTGGGTCCCCTGTCATCTTCTGGGACCCTTGTCCGCATCCCCCATGGGAGGATCTGTTTCTGATCCCTCTTTTTGTATGCCTGGCATGTGTGTCCTGGGTATTGGCATGCCAGTTGCCTGAAACGTCAGGATCTACCGTCCCTCCAGCATGCATTCTCCATGTGCAGGTGTCTGTGTCTGTGTGTTTAGCAAGAGAGGCCTGGGTCTCTTCCCTGCTCCCTGTCTTGACAAGGGATGACCTTGATGTACTGGAGTCATCTGGCTGACTGTCACCAGTCACTTAGGACATCCATTTCCTGCCAAAATGTGTGGCTCCTATTCAGATGTGAGCCAAACTGAACCTCCCATACTCATCTGCTCAGACACGTACAGGTAGAGAAACTCCCAGGCTCTGCTGGCATTGGGCCTGTGGAGATCACAGTGCCCCTGAACCACAATGTCCTTGGCCCCCAATTCCCTTGGCTTCCCCTCAGCTGGCGGGTTCCCTCACTCCCACCCTCCTCCTGCTCCTGTTACTTCTCGTCATCCTGAGCATGATGATGTGCCTCCCTGGATGATAGAACTTCTGTGACTGGAGGGACAATTTTGCTTCTGAAGTTCCTTCCTCTGTAGTCGATTAGGCTATGGTCATTTGCAGAGCTCAGCTCCCCCTGCAGGCCCACCAATGCCTCCATCGCCTCCAGTGGGGGATGGTTTCTCGAGGCTCCAGTCCTTGGATATTCCTGGCACTGCTCCTCTGGCTTCTCCTACTGCTCCTGCGAGGACAGATTCTCCTGATCCTCTTCTGCCACCATTTCAAGCATCTCAGTGATGTCTTTCACCAGCAACTGAAACACTTGCCAGACTGCACCACCTCTCACTACTCTGCAGCCTCTCCTTCCTTCACTGCCTTTTCACTGAAGAAGGCAGCCTCCTCGCCTGGTGGGAACCCTGATGCCTGCGATATCCCTGATGGCCCCAGTGCAGCTGCAGGTTTCAGGGTCCAGCACCCTGAATCCTCGGGCTCACACTGAAGATGCTTCTGGGTCTCCGTGAGCAGCAGGACCCAGGGAAGGAAGATGCCAACAAAGGTGATGAATTCAGCTTGCCTCCGTGAGAATCACCTGGGTCTCGAATGCTGTAAACAGAACTTCTCTGAATGAGCCTAAGACACATGAAACCCCCAAGCCTCCAGTCTCAGCCTGTCACTTGCTACCCGTATGACCTGAATCCAGACTCTGCATCTAGGCTGCAAAAGCCTGAGCTTCCCCACCTGAGAGAGGAGAGGGTCCTGGCCTCTATCCGGATCTGCCTTCTGGCCTCATGCATGATCCCCTCACCAGCTCTGTGCCTTGTCACTTATGTCTCATGGGAGGACCTACTGATCTGCTGGCCACACAGGGGAGGTCAGCATGGGACTGACCAGGCCCCAAGCCCTCCCTGGGAATCCACGAACCCCATCATCACTCGTCCATTCTGAGGAGGTCCAAAGGCATCTCACTCAGCAATCCTGTTTCATCTTGGAGACCCGTGGTCCAACAACCAGTTGAGCAAGTTCAGGCTTATGGTGACTAGCCTGAGGCTGGGAGCACTGCATCCATCCTCACAGAAGCAGTGGACAGGCGAGGACGTCCCAGGCACAGAGAGGTCGTTAAGAAGTACAACTTTGGCATCATTGGTACTCTGCATCTCAGTACTCCTGCTTGCCCAGCCGGCACACCAACATCCCCATAACCGGCCATACCATCCAATGAGCTCCTCCCTCTGGGTTCTCCGTGGTCCTCTTAGACCCTTGTTCTCACCCCACAGGGATGATTTGTTTCTGACCACTCCTGATGTATGCCTGTCTTGTGTGTCCTGGGGATTGGCATGTCACTGGCCTGATACTACAGGGTATATTTCTATGGGAGAAGAGGATTTGGTGTTTCTCTGTGTGAGTGTAGAAATGGAAACTTAGCTGGAGAGCCCGTGTCATGTGTGGGGTGGCAGTGCCAATTGCTAAAAGGCATAGAAAGAAGGTCCCCATAAGAATAATGGAATATTGATATTTGCAGCAACATGGAAGGTATACTATTAAGTAAAATAACATGGAAAGAATTAGACAAATACTGTATGACATCACTTATAGAATCTAAATATAAAACAAAGTAGAGAATATAACAAAAATGGATGCTCACAGATATAGGGAACAATCTACTGGTTAACAGCAGGGAGGGGAAGAAGCAGGGGAGATACAGCGGTGGGGAGTGGGAGGCACACCGTGTTAGGTGAAATATGACCTCAAGGATGTACTGTACAACATGGGGGAATAGAGCCAGTACTCTGTAATAACTTTAAATTGAAAGCAAACTTTAACAATTGTATAATAAGAAAGAAAAGGAAAGAAAGAGGGGTGAGAAAGGAGGGTAAAAAGGAAGGAAATAAGGATGATTTTGCAAGTCACAAAGCCAACATTGATTAGGCCCTTTTTAGCAAAGGAATTTAGTTTATATTTTAAATTTTATTTATTTTAATTGTCAGTTAATTACTTTACAATGCTTTAGTGGTTTTTGTCACACTTGACAGGAATCTACCATAGGTGTACATGGGTTCCCCATCCTGAAATCCCCTTCCACCTCCATCCCCATCCCATCCCTCTGGGTCATCCCAACGCACCAGCCCTGAGCACCATGTTTCATGAATTGAACCTGGACTGGTGATCTGTTTCGCATATGATAGTATACGTGTTTCAATGCTATTGTCTCAGATCATATCAGCCTCACCTTCTCCCACAGATTCCAAAAGACTGATCTGTACATCTGTGTCTGTTTTGTGGTCTCACATATAGGTTTATTATTACCTCTTACTAAATTCCATAAATATGTGTTCAGTTCAGTTCAGTTCAGTCGCTCAATCGTGTCTGACTCTGAGACCCCGTGAACTGCAGCAGGCCAAGCCTCCCTGTCCATCACCAACTCCCGGAATTCACTCAGACTCACATCCATCGAGTCCATGGTGCCATCCAGCCATCTCATCATCTGTCACCCCCTTCTCCTCCTACCCCCATTCCCTCCCAGCATCAGAGTCTTCCACTGATTCAACACTTCACATGAGGTGGCCAAAGTACTGGAGTTTCAGCTTTAGCATCATTCCTTCCAAAGAAATCCCAGGGCTGATCTCCTTCAGAATGGACTGGTTGGATCTCTTTGCAGTCCAAGAGACTCTCAAGAGTCTTCTCCAACACCACAANCCCAGCATCAGAGTCTTCCACTGATTCAACACTTCACATGAGGTGGCCAAAGTACTGGAGTTTCAGCTTTAGCATCATTCCTTCCAAAGAAATCCCAGGGCTGATCTCCTTCAGAATGGACTGGTTGGATCTCTTTGCAGTCCAAGAGACTCTCAAGAGTCTTCTCCAACACCACAATTCAAAAGCATCAGTTTTTTGGTGCTCAGCCTTCTTAACAGTCCAACTCTCATTTCCATACATGACCACTGGAAAATCCATAGCCTTGACTAGACGGCACTTAGATGGTAAAGTAATGTCTCTGCTTGTCGATTAGTTAATGTTGGTCATAACTTTTTTTCCAAGGAGTATGCGTCTTTGAATTTCATGGTTGCAGTCACCATCTTCAGTGATTTTGGAGCTCCCCCCAAAAAAAATAGAGTCTGACACTGTATCTACTGTTTCCCCACATATTTCCCATGAAGTGATAGAGCCGGATGCCATGATCTTCATTTTCTGAATGTTGAGCTTAGTATACTTCATTGGTGTTTTTCTTTATGACTTATTTCACTCTGTATAATAAACTCCAGTTTGATCCACCTCATTTGAACTAACTCAAGTTTATTCTTTTTAATGGCTGAGTAATATTCCATTGTGTATATGTACCACTGCTTTCTTATCCATTTGTCTACTGATGGACATCTAGGTTGTTTCCAGGTCCTGGCTATTGTAAACAGTGCTGTGATGATACTTGGGTACACATGTCTCTTTCAATTCTGGTTTCCTCAGTGTGTATGCCCAGCAGTGGAATTGCTTGGTCATATGGCAGTTCTAATTCAAGTTTTTTAAGGAATCTCCACACTGTTAACCATAGTGGCTGTACTAGTTTGCATTCACACCAACAGGGTAAAATGGTTCTCTTTTCTCCACATCCTCTCCAGCATTTATTGCTTGAGATTTTTGGATAGCAGCCATCCTGACCAGCATGGTACTTCACTGTGGTTTTGATTTGCATTTCTCTGATAATGAGTGATGTTGAGCATCTTTTCACGTGTTTCTTAGCCATCTGTATGTATTCTTTGGAGAAAGGAATTTAGAACAGAGCAGTGGGCTCCCACAGGTGGAGCAGGGGGAGTAGCGCACATTCCATGCAGGCAATACTTGAGGGCATTGCCATCAAAGAGATTTATTACAAGAATTAAATCAAGTAAATGCTGGTTCTGTTTTGATTACCATCTCCATACTCCAGCATTCTAAAATAATGTGAGTAATTAAATACTTTTCCTCTGCAAACCTAAATTCTGTTGGTTTCTCTTTTAAACATTTGTTGTCATATATGTCAGGTTTTAAGATTTTATATATTATCCATACGGTACAAATTTTCAGTGTACAAACGCACACAAATATGTGTGTATGTGTATATGTGTGTGTGTGTATATCATTCTAAAATAATGTGAGTAATTAAATACTTTTCCTCTGCAAACCTAAATTCTGTTGGTTTCTCTTTTAAACATTTGTTGTCATATATGTCAGGTTTTAAGATTTTATATATTATCCATACGGTACAAATTTTCAGTGTACAAACGCACACAAATATGTGTGTATGTGTATATGTGTGTGTGTGTATAAGTTCATATGGCCACAGTTTTAGTAATTGTTTTAAAAAATTCATTGTCTTCTTTTTTTAATTTTTTAATTTAATTTAGTGATTAAATTAGTGATTTACATATGGTGATTTACAATGTTGTGTTAACTTCAAATGTACAGCAAAGTGATTCAGAACAAAAAATAATCTCTTTTAAATTATTTTCTTTTTTTTTAGAGGTTCCATTTTACTTTATATTACTTTACAGTACTCTGTTGGTTTTGGCATACATAAAGGAGTTCATTAAGAGAAGACCCTGTTAAACTATTGTCAAAAATGCAGACTGCCATATTTACAATTGCTCCATTCCACAGAGCATCCTTAATGGTTTGCACGGTCTTGAGATCACTTCCTGCACAGCCTGCAGTCCCCGAGGGGATGTACTTATACACAACCCACATTCAAACTATACCACAAAGTAAAGAATATAACAAAAATGGAGTCTCAGAGATATAGAGAACAATTACTTGTTACCAGCGGGAAGCGGAAGAGGGAGGGGCCATGCAGAGGATGTGGTAAGCAAGACGCACACCGTGACAGGTGTAAGATGAGCTCAAGGATGTATTGTACAACATGGGGAATAGACCCAGTACTCTATAATAATTATAAATGTAAAACAAACTTCAACAAGTGTATAATAAGAAAGAAATGGGAAGAAATAGGGGTGATGAAGGAGGGAAGAAAGTAAGGAAAAGAATGGCCTTTTTGCAGGTAACAAAACAATATTCATTAGGCCCTTTTTAACGAAGGAATTTAAAATGGAGCAGTGGGCTCCCACAGGTGGGGTAGGTGGAGTGACCCACATCCAGTGCAGGCAATCCGGGGGACACTGCCCACAGAGTTTTATTACAAGGATAAAACCAAGCATAAGTTGGTTCTCCTTTTATTACCATCTTCATACTCCAGTATTATAAAATAAGTAATTCATTAAGCACTTTTCCTCTCCCAAAACCAAATTTTGTTGCTTTAAATTTTAAAAGTTTATTGTCACTAATGTCAGGTTTTAATATTTTATATATAATTTACAAGGTACAGAGTTTTAAAATATATGTATATATACATACACACATATGTGTATATATGTGTATACATATATACATACAGTTTCATAGGGCCACAGTTTTAGTATTTATCTTTAAAAATTCATTATGTTCTATGAGGGAGTTAATTAAGATAGTTCAGTTCAGTTCACTCGCTCAGTCGTGTCAGACTCTGCGACCCCATGAATCGCAGCACGCCAGGCCTCCCTGTTGATCACCATCTCCCGGAGTTCACTCANTCCTGGCTATTGTAAACAGTGCTGTGATGATCATTGGATACACTGTCTCTTTCAATTCTGGTTTCCTTGTTGTGTATGCCCAGCAGTGGGATTGCTGGGTCATATGGCAATTCTAATTTAAGTTTTTTAAGGAATCTCCACACTGTTCACCATAGTGGCTGTACTCGTTTGCATTCACACCAACAGGGTAAAATGGTTCCCTTTTCTCCACATCTTCTCCAGCTTTTATTGCTTGAGATTTTTGGACAGCAGCCATCCTGACCAGCATTTTATGGTACTTCATTGTGGTTTTGATTTGCATTTCTCTGATAATGAATGATGTTGAGCATCTTTTCACGTGTTTGTTAGCGATCTGTATGTATTCTTTGGAGAAAGGAATTTAGAACAGAGCAGTGGGCTCCCACAGGTGGGGCAGCGGGAGTAGCGCACATCCCGTGCAGGCAATACTTGGGGGCATTGCCATCAGAGAGATTTATTACAAGAATTAAATCAAGTAAATGCTGGTTCTGTTTTGATTACCATCTCCATACTCCAGTATTCTAAAATAATGTGAGTAATTAAATATTTTTCCTCTGCAAACCCAAATTCTGTTGGTTTCTCTTTTAAACATTTGTTGTCATATATGTCACGTTTTAAGATTTTATATGTTATACACATGGTACAAATTTTTAGTGTACATATACACATACACACACAAATATGTGTGTATGTGTATATGTGTGTGTGTATAAATTCATATGGCCACAGTTTTAGTAGTTATTTTTAAAAATTCATTGTCTTCTTTTCTTATTTTTAATTTAATTTAGTGATTAAATTAGTGATTTACATATAGTGATTTACAATGTTGTGTTAACTTCAGATGTACAGCAAAGTAATTCAGAATAAAAAACAATCTCTTAAATTATTTTCTTTTCTTTTTTTTTAGAGCTTCCATTTTACTTTATTTTACTTTACAGTACTTCATTGGTTTTGGCATACATAAAGGATTTCATTAAGAGAAGACCCTGTTAAACAATTGTCAACAAGGCAGACTGCCATGTTTACAATTGCTCCATTCCACAGAGCATCCTTAATGGTTTTCATGGCCTTGAGATCACTTCCTGCACAGCCTGCAGTCCCCGAGGGGATGTACTTATACACACCCCACATTCAAACCGTTGATTCTAAATACACAGTGATACCACAAAAATTGTCAAGGTAAAAACACACAATGTGCTTTTATTTATGTCTAAATCAGTGAAACAAAGTATTCACTGAAAGGTACAAACTTTGTTTAGCTAGAAAAGAACAAAATTTTCCTATATTTGAACATAAAATATCTGTCTGAATTTGAAAAATAGGTTTTAAATGAAATTCAATCTTAAATATCAGTTATTTTGAGACTATGGAACAAAGAACATAAACCTACATTAACTGGGGCTGCTTAAGTTGTATCCTTTGCAGATTTTTTTTTAATTTCCTTACATTTTCACAGTCAAAAATAGACACAATAGACAAAGTTTGGAGGAGACACACTCTCCCTGCCATGTGACCCATCGGAGTTGATTTAGAGAGATGAAGATGGCAGGTGAGTTTGCAGGCATCTTTAGGGGAATTATAAATGCCTCATTTCTTCCATCTAAACATCTGAATTGCTCCCCATTCTCCGCTAGAGGTTTCAGGATGGGGTTTTGTGATGTCAAGGCTCACCCAGGGCCACCATTGGCTGGGGAAGAGACTTGCTGACCTCATAAAGCATGAGGGTGTGTCTCCCTGGGGAGGGGTATATATAGGGGTGCTCNCTTAGAGAGATGAAGATGGCAGGTGAGTTTGCAGGCTTCTTTAGGAGAATTATAAATGCCTCATTTCTCCCACCAAAACATCTGAATTTCTCCCCATTCTCCGCTAGAGGTTTCAGGATGGGGTTTTGTCATATCAAGGCTCACCCAGGGCCACCATTGGCTGGGGAAGAGACTTGCGGACCTCATAAAGCATGAAGGTGTGTCTCCCTTGGGAGGGGTATATATAGGGGTGTTCAGGGGCTCTGGAGCAGACCACTGGGAGGCCTCAAAATGACTGGGGTGGCTCATCCGCAAGGCTCCAGAGTAGTTATGAAACACCTGCCTCCTGTTACTTGGGACAGAAAGATGAAGACCTCCTCTCAGTTGAGGACTAAAAACATGTAAAGGCTAGCTGAACCCACCAAAACTCCTCCTACCCATTGACCCCACCCCAGAAGACCCCCTCCCCTGTCCTTCAGTGGCACATAACCCTTCTCTACCCACAGCCTTCTCCTGAAGCTGTCGTTCCCATCCACCTTCAATCTCTTCCCCAAACCAATGCCATTCTCTACTTCTCTCTTGTTTTCTCCAGGTGGTCAGGGTAACTGTGAGAGTGAATAATCACCTTCAGGCAAAGCTGACCAAGAAAACTTCTCAGAAACCACCCACCACAAGGAAACGTTAAAAAAAAAAAAATCAGAGGCTCTAAGCTCTGTAGCCAGTGCTCCAAGGTGGATGGAGAGCTGAATCAGAATGGACCAGAGGAGGTCCCAGAGTGCCATGAGCTAGCACGGGAGATCCCAACCATGACAAAGTCATGTTAAAAAAAAAAAAATCAGAGGCTCTAAGCTCTGTAGCCAGTGCTCCAAGGTGGATGGAGAGCTGAATCAGAATGGACCAGAGGAGGTCCCAGAGTGCCATGAGCTAGCACGGGAGATCCCAACCATGACAAAGTCATGAGGAAGAAGCCTGACAGGCAAAGGCAAATCAGGACTCAAGAGACCCCCTGGACCTGCTCAAGCATCTACCCCAAAACCAGAATTTGCCTGTTCTGCTATTTTTCAGTAACTTCTCTTTTACCAATGGAGGGCTGTCCCCGACCACCTTTCTCTGAAGAAAATAAACTTAGAGCTCTAGTTAATAAGGCTCCTGGGCCTAATTGGAGTGTTTCCATTCAAACCCCTCTGATAGCTTTATAACTTGCCTGACAGGTTTATCTGGACTTATTCAACTACGTATGTGATTGATTATAGCCTCCCTACCACAAGAGGCACAGGAAGCTTAAAATATTCTAGGTATGTAGAGCCTTTCAAGGAGTTAAAAATCATTAGAATAGAACTGGTTAAGGGTTTTATCTTTGACCCAATACTTTCTGCCAAGTTTTCATATCTTTTATTTGTTGATATAGTTAGTATATAGAAAAAAACAGGTAGTAGCCCTGGCATTACCAACATTAGATCTTTGAGATAAGCACTTTCTTTGTTGTAACCCACTGCCCTTTTGTTCTGTAAAAATGTAACTTTATTTAATACTTTGAGGGTGATGCAGATTAAAGAAAAAGACACTTCAAGGCAAATGAGTTTTTTGGTTGATTAATATTTATCAAGGAAAAAAGCCATAAAATGTTAACAGGCCTCCTGGCCAGAAGATAATGTAAATCACCTGAGACATTTTGTATATGGAAAGGTATGTAGAAAGAAAGCCTGGTATCGATAAGGGTCAGGACTGCTGCCCCTGCATGACTCTGCAACTTCCATTATGTAAAACTTAGGGTATATAAGCTCCTTTTGAAAGTAAAGTTACAGGACTTGAACAAGCTTGGCCTCCCTATGTCGTACTTTCTTTCTCTCTTTATCTTTTTTTCAGGCTAATTACCTGGAACAAAGGCACCCTCTGAATTCACTTTCCTGCCTGGGCATGAAATAGTGGTGGTTTTCAGTATGCAAATTTCTCAGAAACCTAAAAATGTAACAACACGTGACTTAGCAGAGTTTTTCTTGGATATATATTTTAAAAAGACTTATAATGTTAATTAAAAACACACATTATCCCAATGTTCCTTGAGGTACACCATTCACCAAGACATGGAAACAATGCAAATATCCATTAGATGATAGATGAATGGATAAAGATGTGGTATATATGTACTGTGGGACACTTGTTGTTGTTCAGTCACTAAGTCGTGTCCCAGTCGTTGCAACCCATTGACTCTATCCCTCCAGACTCCTCTGCCCATGGAATTTTCCAGACAAAAGAACTGGAATGGGTTGCCATTTCCTACTCCAGGGGATCTTCCTGATCTAGGGATTGAACCCATGTCTCCTACATTGACAGGNTTTTAAGTTTTAAAGGCACTGGGACTGGTCTTACTTGATATTATCCTACAGGCCACTAATATTCTTTTTTCAGTATTGTTGTTGTTCACTATGCTTCACTTTGCAAACTTTCTGTTGATTGGGCTTTAAGTTCATAGTTTTTTTTTTTTTTTTTCAATACTACAATTCCCATTTCTCCCACGGAGTTTTCACATCACTCTTTATAGATCTTATATGTTCTTCCATTATATTCATTTTTTACTGTAAAGTCCCTATAATCAATATGTTTTCTCAAGCATTTCTAAACTTCTTGACTATTAATTCCAATATCTATGTCATATGGTTTTTTCAGTAGTCATGTATGGATGTGAGAGTTGAACCATAAAGAAAAGGCTGAGAACCAAAGAATTGATGCTTTTGAACTGTAGAGTTGGAGAAGACTCTTGAGATTCCCTTGGACTGCAAGGAGAACCAAAGAATTGATGCTTTTGAACTGTAGAGTTGGAGAAGACTCTTGAGATTCCCTTGGACTGCAAGGAGATTGAGTCAGTCAATCTTGAAGGAAATCAGTCTTGAATATTCATTGGAAAGACTGATGCTGCAGTTTCAATACTTTGGCTACCTGATGTGAGGAACTGACTCACTGGAAAAGACCCTGATGCTGGGAAAGATTGAAGGCGAGAGGAGAACTTGTGGACAGAGGATGAGATGCTTGGATGGCATCACCAATGTGATGGACATGAGTTTGAGGAGGCTCCAGGAGTTGGTGATAGACAGGGAAGCCTGGCGTGCTGCAGTCCATGGGGTTGCAAAGAGTCGGACACAACTGAGTGACTGAACTGACTGACTGATGCGAAGAGGGAACTCATTAGAAAAGACCCTGATGGTGGGAAAGACTGAAGTCAGGAGGGGAAGGGGACAGAAGATGAGATGGTTGGATGGCATCACTGACTCATTGGACATGAATTTGAGCAAGCTCCAGGAGATGGTGAATGACATGGAATTATGGCATGCTGCAGTCCATGGGATCACAAAGAGTCAGACAAAACTGAGCAAGTGAACAACAACAGTTGTCATATCTGGTTCTGCTTTTGTTGCCATTTTTTATTTCACTATTTTCTACTTTTTTACAATCCTTAGGTTTTGCTTCTGTGCTGGGCATTGTCTACTGAAGAACAGTAGAGACTGAACTATAACATATTTGTTTGTTACCTAGAAAATGAAAACTCTTTTCTCTGTCAAGTGACTAGGGTAGGAGAATGATCATTTAAGTTCAAAAAGTGTGCCGAGTAGGCTCTAGGCTACTGTTTTAACTAGATAGCATTTCCTTGTGGTTTTAAATGAGGTTAAGGAGTTCTCTCATTGCCCTTAAATCCAACATACAACTTCCCCTGCTGAGAAGCTGATGTTTGATCTTGTCAGTATTTGAGCTTGTAATAAGTTCAGTGATAACTTCAGTTTTGACTCAAATTTACATTCAACTTCAGCAAGGCCCTGGAATATAAGTATTACTAAATTGCCCAGTATTATAACATGTTTATTTGATTTTACACTTTACTCCTGCTAAAATTTACTTAGCAAAATTCCCAGTATGAGATGGAGAGTGGTTGAACTGCTAAACAGTTTACTCTGTGTTTGAAAATCATTTTGATTCCAATCCATTATATCATCATATACTGAAATGTTGGACTGCTTTTTTTTCTTTACCTTATAAACTCTTTATATATGACACACTTACCACTTCTATACCCCCCCAAACCCCTAGAACCATACTAAATTTAGAGTGTTACATGACTGAGAGAAGTCATTGCTATTTGGTCACATATGAAGGGCCCAGATCTCTTTGGAATTAAATTCATTAAGATATTTTTGCATCTGTTTTTCTTTCATATAGTTGAAGAAAATATGGTTATTATCTTGTCCATCATTCTTTGCTGTTAGTTTGGCTATGACTGTAATTTCATCCTTCCACAATAGCAACCAAAATAAAATTTCACCTTACCCATTCATGTTGATGACAAACATTTGATGAAATATTAAAACATAAAATTCAGATGTTTATCAAAAATAATACAAAATACAGTTTAAATGTATATCAAAAATGATATAAAATATAGCAAAATTGAAAACATCATTGGTTTTTTATAAATGTATTTCATTATTACAATAAAAATATATTATTATATAAAGGCCAAAAAACCTTTTCATAAAATCCCCTGACATCACTAAAATCAGTCTATCTCAAGTAAATATAAAAGGCACATTTAAAATTATAAAAGTTAAACAACAAAAAATAAACAATCAAACTTTATTCTAAAGGTTGAATTTCTGAGGTCATTTCCATTAAAAATTAAGAACAACTTAGGGGTATCCTCTATGATCACTATTATTCAACATTAGTTGGAAGATCTTACAAATGCAGTAAGAAAATACAATTAAATATTATGTATAAGTATTGGAAGAGAAGAGAAATAATTATGTTTATTTGCAGATAACACGATGTTTCAAGTGAAAAATCCAAGGGACTATGTAAAAAGACTATGAAAATTAAGTAACTTGCTAGTTTTTAAGATTAAAATATAGAATAATTGTTTTTTTCTATTCATGAAAATCAGTTAAAAACTGATATGAACAGATCATCCACAACAATGACAAAAATAACAATGACAAAAAATACAAAGATTAGATTTGACATAAAAGGTACATGATCTGAAGAAGTACACTATAATAGCTTATTTAAGGACACAAGATTAGAAAAACTTAAATATTCCACATGTCTGGATGATAAAACACAATAAACTTCATTTCTTCCTTTCTGCACTTCTGAGAATGATTGTAAAATTAGTATGAAATAATACTTATTATAAAGGAGAAAAAAATTTAAAAAGAATAGAAATATCATATCATTAGCTGAACTTTGACAAAGGAGTAAAGGCCACACAATGGGAACACAACAGAATTTTCAACAAATGGTGATGGAAAAATTGCACGCAACCATTCAAAAAGTGAATTGAGATACAGATTTTAAACCTTTCACAAAAATTAACTCAAAATAGATCACAGTCTTAAATTTAAATTGTGAAACTATAACACTCTTAGAAAATAACATAAGAAAAAATCTAGATGGCCTTGGATGAGGTAATGACTTCTTGAAAACAAAGAAGCAAAATCTGTGGGAAAAAAAATGATATACTGAACTTCATTAAAGTTGAACTTCATTAAACTTCATTAAAATGTCTTCTCCGTGAAAGACACTGATAAGACAATGAAAATACAAGCCACAGACTGGGAGAAATTATTTTCAAAAGACATACCTAGTAATGGAATGCTATCCAAAATATAAAAAAGAACTCTTAAAACTCAACAAAATGAAAAAAAAACCTCAATTAAAAATGGGCAGAAGATTGGAACAGACATATGTCCAATGTCCAAAGAAGATAAACAGTTGATAAATAAGCATATGTAAAGATGGTTAACATGTGTCATCAGAAAATTTAAAATTAAACAACAGTGAGATACTACTATGTATCTCTTAGAACATCCAAAATCCAGAACACTGACAATACCAAGTGCTGGCAAGGATATGTAGCAATAGAAAATAATTAATAATAATTGTAATAATAATGGTACTAATTCATTGCAGGTGGTAATGTAAAATGATACACTTTTGGAAGACAGTGTGACAGTTTTTTAAAATACTAATCATGCTACTTGGTATGAGTTGAAAACTTATGACCACACAAATACTAGGCTGTTAATGTTTAGAGCAACTTTATCCATAACTGGAAAAACTTGGAAGCTACCAAGATGTTCTTCAATGGATGAGTGGAGAATACCACAGTGGTACATTTGTACAAAAAATATTAATCAGCACTAAAAGTAAATCAACTATCATGAAGAAAAAAGGATCTTTAATACATATTACTAATGAAAAAAAAAGTTAATCTGAAAAGACTACATTCTGTGTAATTCCAGCTATATGGCATTCCATAATAGGTAAAAATATGAGGGAAGAAGAAAGATTAGTAATTCTTAAGGATTTGCATGGAGAGAGGAAAGGATACCAAAGGGAAGGGGAGAGGGTGGAAGAGGTAAATTAGGGATGTAGGATTAGCAGAAATAAATTACATGTGTAAAATAAATAACAAGAATATACTGTATAGTATGAGTAATTATGGGGCTTCCCTGGTTGCTCTATTATCTTGTAATAACCTATAATGGAGTATAATCTGCAAAAAGTAATGAATATTAGAACTTCCCTGGCAGTCAAGTAGTTAAGACTCCATGTTCCCAATGCAAGGGGCAAGGGTTCAATCCCTGGTCAGGGAACTAGATCCTGCATAACTGTAGGGTGTGGCAAAAAAAAAAAATCTACTCTCTTAAAAGTACTGAATCTGAAGGAAAAAAAATGCTGAATGTCTATGCTGTACACCTGAAACACAATAGTATATATCAACAATAATTTTTAAAAAGATGGTAGAAAGCTATAAAAATTCAAGAAAAACACACAGTTAATTAAGAAATAAAGCAGTATAATAGAAGACATATCTAGACTAGGAATTTTTGGTGACTACTAATCTATGTAGAACTATAGATGCATTTCAAATGCTGATTTCATTCTGATGAACTTTTCCTTTGAATTTTACAGGTGTATTAAGAATGTGTGTGTGAAGGTTTGCACTGCAGGAAAGTGCTATGACAAACTAAATGATTAACAGTCAATGAATGTTAAGTAAACATGGTATTTCAGTAAAATGGAAAACAGTATGACCATTAAATATGAAAGGAAATTATGTTGTGTAGGTTCATGGAAAATCTGTAATAGCTTAAAAGCAAACAAAGGAAACAGCAATGTAATTGTAATTCTAACAATATGTAATTTTTAGTTTTAAGGGAAAATCACTCACAAATGATTGTTAGAATAGTGTGACTGTGAGAGAAAGAGAACAGGCTTTATACTATGATTAAGTAAGAATGCTGTATAAAATTTTATTAGAAATACAGTTCTAAGTTGTAGATAAACATAGCTGATACATATACATATGGAAAAACAAATAAAAAACATATATATTCCATGTATATATGTACATGAAATATATGTTTGTGTGTGTATATATATATACAAAAAATATACTGTGTTGAAAATATATAAATATGATGAAAGGGCTTATAGAGAAAAACTAAATCCACAGTTTGTAAAGATTTACATACAGTTTACTAGAACTATTTTATGCCAGACCCACCAAAAGATATAGATTCTAGTATCAATATACAACTTCTCCTGCCTAAAGCATCACTTATCTTGGTACAATAATCCATAGACAGAAAAATTTACAAAATCTTAGTGACAATCATCAATAAACAGTTATTGTTGCTTTCATATCTATGAGTCATCTGGGTGTTTCTGCTGATTTAGAATGAATTCAACTGGTACCACTGATGCCCCTTCTGTGTGTCTCTCACACACTACCAGCAGGCAAACCAAGACAAATTTTTGAGAGAAGAGCTGTTCATGAGGCATCATGTGATCTAGGATTGGAAGGGGCACACTTCTGCTTATTGGTCAACTCACATGTAAAACATTAGTTGTGATAGTTAAATAGTAGCTGCTGCTGCTGCTTAGTCACTTCAGTTGTGTCTATCTCTTTGTGACTCTATGGACTGTGGCCTGCCAGGCTCCTCTGTCCATGGATTGTCCAGTCAAGAATGCTGGAGTGAGTTGCTATTCCCTTCTCCAGGGTATCTTCCCAACCCAGGAACTGAACCCAGGTTTCCTGCATTGCAGGCAGATTCTTTACCACTGAGCCACCAGGAAAGCCCATTAAATGGTACATTAATGCAATGTAGTTTTGTAGTAGGGGAGTGATACTGAACTCAACTTTAAATACAACAAGCAGATTTATAGCCAAGAAGCAAATTTTGGGTGGGGAATTGGTGGCAGGAAAATTACTAAGAGGGTATGGCAGGTGCAAAGAACTGACTCACTGGAAAAGGCCCTGATGCTGGGAAAGATTGAAGGCAGGAGAAGGGGATGACAGAGGATGCGATGGTTGGATGGC
Organism: Oreotragus oreotragus; assembly: GCA_006410675.1. Classification (NCBI taxonomy): domain Eukaryota; kingdom Metazoa; phylum Chordata; class Mammalia; order Artiodactyla; family Bovidae; genus Oreotragus; species Oreotragus oreotragus. Next base: position 110,023 of record SJYX01008837.1, read on the forward strand.
ATCACTAATTCGATGGACATAAGTTTGAGCNGAAAATTACTAAGAGGGTATGGCAGGTGCAAAGAACTGACTCACTGGAAAAGGCCCTGATGCTGGGAAAGATTGAAGGCAGGAGAAGGGGATGACAGAGGATGCGATGGTTGGATGGCATCACTAATTCGATGGACATAAGTTTGAGCAAGCTCCATGAGTTGGTGACGGACAGGGAAGCCTGGTGTGCTGCAGTCCATGAGGTTGCAAAGAGTCGGACAACACTGAGGAACTAAACTGAACTGAACTGAGGGCAATTCTTACTAAACTGACCTAATAGGTAATTGCATATCTCATGGGAAAGGATGCAGGATGAGGACAGTGATTTAAAAATGATGTTTGGGGATTCTGGTTAAATCAGCTTGATGGGATTCTTGCTAAAACTTGGCTCTTGAAGACGTACATGATGATGGAGCCTAGAATTTGGTAACTGAGAGAGTCCTCATCATAAGTAATTATGATGGCTTGGATTGAAAGGGTGGAAAAACAGACACCACTCTTTAAAAGGAGCAACTTAAAAGTGACGATGGAAAGGACTTGAATACAGAGATGGTTGAAGAATTAGGGGAATTTTACAATTAGTCTACATTTTTACAATTAATTTACTACCCTGAAGAATGGTAGTCATTTTTAACCAGTGTGGTTCAAGAAATTGCAATTTTTCAAGTTCAACTTGAATAATCATCTAGGTCTGTCACATCACTGTGTGATGGTGCTTTGTAAGTCATGGATCCTGGACTTCATTTCAAATATTTTGCTTTGAAATTGTTAGACATTTTTTTCTTATAAAAGTCACAAAAACCTGAATACTCAGGTCTTTGAAGGCAATAAGTGTTAATGAGAGTTAAGCCTCTGGAAGCAGACTGGGTAGCATTGCGTTTGGAAGTGTCATTAACTAACTTCATGGCAACAGGCAAGCACTGTCATCTAGAAACTAAAAATAACAAAAATAACTAATGTATAGTATTGTTTAAATAAAAGCTGAGCTTCCCTAGTGGCTCACATAGTAAAGAATCCACCTGCCATGTGGGAAAACTGGGTTCGATCCCTGGGTTGAGAAGATCCCCTGGAGAAGGGCATGGCAACCCACTCCAGTATTCTTGCCTGGAGAATNAAAATAACTAATGTATAGTATTGTTTAAATAAAAGCTGAGCTTCCCTAGTGGCTCACATAGTAAAGAATCCACCTGCCATGTGGGAAAACTGGGTTCGATCCCTGGGTTGAGAAGATCCCCTGGAGAAGGGCATGGCAACCCACTCCAGTATTCTTGCCTGGAGAATCTCCATGGACAGAGGAGTCTGGTGGGCTACAGTCCATAGGGTTGCAGAGTCAGACATGGCTGAGCACACCACAAGTAAAGGTCATATGGCAAGAAAAGGATTTAACAAAATGCAATATGAGCACTAGATGAAGGTTATTTAATGTCTAACATCACAACAGTTTAGAAGATTTTAATGTCACTAAAAGTCTAAATTTTTTACAAACTTCCCCTTCCCACTATTTCTGGGAAGCTTACGTTTCCATAGATATGTCTAGGTTTTGCTTGTGCTCTGAAATATTATCATTTTCAAAGCCTGTATTCACTCTGTTGCAAGTCATTTTTTGACATCTTCTGACCAGCTACTTTCAGACTGATGAATTCCCATTGGAAATCTCTAAGTCTCTTTCAGAATTCATCCCTACATTCCCAACAATGATAACTGACAATTCTAAAAAATACGTTCCAGAGATTAATCAGAGATAATATCACAGAATATCAATATAAGGACCTTAAAAATTGGACACCAGTCAGACACTTTTATTAATTTGCATTTTAACATTTTGTTTAGTATTTTATCTCTTTAATTTTACTGTTAAAATTGAAACTATTAAAAATAAATTTAAAGGAAATAGCCTCCATTACTATCTTTTTTGCATAAGTAATAGTTCTGTATTGCAAATAACAACAAATAGTATTTTATCTCTATGTATATATTCTCCCTTTTTTCTTCTTTTTCTATTTACTCTTGTCTCAATGCTTTATGTTACATTTATTTCTCTTATTTTTTCTTTTCCTTTCAGACAACACAGGTCTTATGTATTTTTAACTTATTTCAATCAGTCTTCCAGTCTTTTATTTTTTAAATTTTCTCAGATATTATCCTATTTTAAATGGTTCTCCTTTACCTCAAATGTTTGACTTTAGGAGATTGTACAAGACCTGTCAGTTCTTAAAAGGAAAGAGGTAACAGGCAAAAGTTTGATTGTATGGAAGGCTTCCAGAATTAAAAGAGTGCTTGCAATGAAGGAAAAATGACAAAAGAGTAGTATTTTTCAAATAATTGTTATTTATGCAGAATACATCATGCAAAATGCAAGACTGGATGAAGCCCAAGCTGGAATCAAGATGCAGAGAGAAATATCAATAACCTCAGATATGCAGATGACAACACCCTTATGGCAGAAATTGAAGAGGAACTAAAGAGCCTCCTGATGAAAGTGAAAGAGGAGAGTGAAAAAGTTGGCTTAAAGTTTCAGAAAACTAAGATCATGGAATCTGGTCCCATCAATTCATGGCAAATAGATGGGGAAACAATGAGAACAGTGAGAGACTTTATTTTGGGGGGCTCCAAAATCACTGCAGATGGTGACTACAGCCATGAACTTAAAAAACAGTTGCTCCTTGGGAGAAAAGCTACAACCAACCTAGAGAGCATATTAAAAAGCAGAGACATTACTTTTCCAACAAAGATCCATCTAGTCAAAGCTCTATGGTTTTTCCAGTAGTCATGTATGGATGTGAGAGTTGGACCGTAAAGAAAGCTGAGTGCTGAAGAACTGATGCTTTTGACCTGTGGTGTTGGAGAAGACTCTTGTGAGTCCCTTGGACTGCAAGAAGATCCAACCAGTCCATCCTAAAGGNAGATCCATCTAGTCAAAGCTCTATGGTTTTTCCAGTAGTCATGTATGGATGTGAGAGTTGGACCGTAAAGAAAGCTGAGTGCTGAAGAACTGATGCTTTTGACCTGTGGTGTTGGAGAAGACTCTTGTGAGTCCCTTGGACTGCAAGAAGATCCAACCAGTCCATCCTAAAGGAAATCAGCCCTGAATATTCATTGGAAAGCCTGATGCTGAAGTTCCAATTGTTTGGCCACCTGATGTGAGGAACTGACTCATTGAAAAGGATCCTGATGCTGCAAAAGTTTGAAGGCCGGAGGAGAAGGGGACAACAGAGGATCAGATGGTTGGATAGCATAACCGACTCAATCACATGAGTTTGAGCAAGCTCTGGGAGTTGGTAATGCACAGGGAAGCGTGGCATGCTGCAGTCCATGGGTTTGAAACGACTTGAAAACTATTGAGTGACTGAACTCTACTGATACACTCAAGAATGACAAGATCTTTCTCTCTGTGGACAAATTTAAGTAAAAATGTAAAGCAATTATTCACATAATTCTGACAAGCATAACAATGGTCTTACCTGTCAACAGTTTTCTAATTCTCTGGCTCAAAAATGATGCACAATGCTTTTTTTTTTTTTGTATTTATTTTTTTACACGAACTCCCAAACATGAATCCCCCTCCCACCTCCCACCCTATTGTTAAGGTAAAGACACACAATGTGGTTAAATGTCTAAATATGTCAAACAAAGTGTTCATGCAAGATTCAGGTTTTTTTAGCTGGAAAAGTACAAACTCTTCTTGTCTTGCAACATAAAATACCTTGCTGAATTTGAAAAATGTTTTAAAGTTAATTATATTCTTAATTGTCAGTTATTTTCAAAGTATGTACCAAAGAAAATCTCCTTAATTGAGGCAGCTTAAATTGTATCTTTTGCAGATGTTTTTTTCTTAAAAATTCCCTTACACTTTTGCAGTCATAATTAGATATAAATGATCAATAGATTTTATACTGTGTTTATTTTCAGGACATTGTTTCCTGTAATTTATGAATGTAACAAGAAATTTGTTCTGTTGGGTGAGTATTAAAAATTACTCCTCTCTCCTGTGTTGAACACACTGTTTACAGTACTGTTGATGGACATTTATTGCCTAAAACCTTTTATAATTCAGCTCTATGGTCTAGGTTTTTAATAATTCATCTCTACTGTCTAGGCTTTTAGTTTCGCTTTGTTTAGGCTCAGGATTGTCTCATCTATTGGTAGCATCTTCAGAGTTTCTGCTAGGAATGTGTGACTGTTGTTGTTTAGTTGCTCAGTCGTGTCCAACTCGTTGCCACCCCATGGACTGTAAGCCCACCAGGCTCCACTGTCTATGGGGATTCTCCAGGCAAGAATACTGGAGTGTATTGACAAGTACTTCTCCAGGAGATCTTCCTGACCCAGAGATGGAACTCGCATCTGCTACAGCTCCTGCATTGCAGGCTGAGCCAGAAATATATCTTATGTACAAGAAACCCACTTTAATTATGAAGATTCATAACCAGTGAAAAGTAAAGATAGAGAAGCCCAAACAACCATTTACCTTTTACAACTTGGCCTTCCTTTATTTATTTTATGACACTCTTTCTTAAGTCATAATTTATCTTTAATATCATCTTATTTTGTGTAAGAGAAGGAAATGGTAACCCACTCTAGTATTCTTTCCCAGAGAATCTCATGGACAGAGAAGCCTGGTAGGCTACAGTCCACGTGGTGGCAGAGAGTTGGACACGACTGAGCGACTTCATTTCACTTATTTTACATAAATAACTACTTTTTTATTTTTTTATTTTTTTGAATGAAATTAAACTTTATTGATAATCAGAGAAACATTAATTAAGCAATAATGATAAATTATTCATTACTCATTAGAATGGCAAAAATTAAAAGAATTTAATAATGTCACTATTCAGTTGTGAGAAAATAAGCATTCTCACATATTGCTGGTCAATGTATAAATTGGAGGACATGTTAGAGGGAATTTTCTACCATCTATCAAAATTTTATTTATTTATTTAGTTTTTGCCATGATCTTCATTTTTAAAATTTTTTTTTGTATTTATTTATTTTTTTACTCGAACTCCCAAACATGAACACCCCTCCCACCTCCCACCCCACATCATCCCTCCAGATCATCCCCATACACCAGCCCCAAGCCTCCTGCATCCTGCATTGAACATAGACTGGCAGTTCATTTCTTACATGATAGTATACATATTTCAATGCTATTCTCCCAAATCATCCCACCCTCTCCCTCTCCCTCTCCTTCTCCCTCAGAGTCCAAAAGTCCGCTCTACACATCTGTGTCCTTTTGCTGTCTTGCATACAGGGTCCTCATTACCATCTTTCTAAATTCCATATATATGTATTAGTATACTGTATTGCTGTTTATCTTTCTGGCTTACTTCACTCTGTAAAATCGGTTCCAGTTTCATCCATCTTATTAGAACTGATTCAAATATATTCTTTTTAATGGCTGAGTAATACTCCATTGTGTATATGTACCACTGCTTTCTTATCCATTCATCCGCTGATGGACATCTAGGTTGTTTCCATGTCCTGGCTATTATAAACAGTGCTGCGATGAACATTGGGGTACATGTGTCTCTTTCTATTCTGGTTTCCTCGGTGTGTATGCCCAGCAGTGGGATTGCTGGGTCATAAGGCAGTTCTATTTGCAATTTCTTAAGGAATCTCCACACTGTTCTCCATAGTGGCTGTACTAGTTTGCATTCCCACCAACAGTGTAAAAGGGTTCCCTTTTCTCCACACCCTCTCCAGCATTTATTGCTTGCAGACTTTTGGATNGTAATCCAAGTCTATGCCCCAATCAGTAAGGCTGAAGAAGTTGAAGTTGAACTGTTCTATGAAGACCTACAAGACCTTTTAAAACTAACACCCCAAAAAGATGTCCTTTTCATTATAGGGGACTGGAATGCAAAAGTCGGAAGTCAAGAAACACCTGGAGTAACAGGCACATTTGGCCATGGAATGCGGAATGAAGCAGGGCAAAGACTAATAGAGTTTTACCAAGAAAATGCATGCACATAATTTGTCTTTATCCCTCTTCAAGTTCACTGATTCTTTTCCTGACTATCTCAAGTCTACTAATAAGTCTGTTTAAGGCAATCTTTATCTCTGTTACTTTGTCCTTTATTTATAACTCCTCAATTTGGAGCCAGAAAGTCTCTCTGATGACTTTAGTTTTTATTGAATCTTTTATGTTTTCTGTTTTCCATTAGAATACTCATCGCATTCATCATAATTATTTTCAATTCTCTGTTAGTTTCAACATTCTGTTTTGTATCCGAGTCTGGTTTTGATGATTGCTTCTGAAGACTGCTTTGTCTTTGGGGAGTGTGCTACTCTTACTTTTTTATATATTAATACTTCAGATTTTTGTTGTAGAAAGTTTTACATCTTGTTTAGGAGAGTAGACACTGAGGTAATGAATTTTTAATGCCTGGATATGAGCAGCTATTTTTCTTCTCTTGAGCCTGTAATCTGTGTGGATGAGTTTATCTAGTTAGCAGTTTGACTGTAATTGAGGTTTGTTGTTTCCATGATTGCCCTCAGTGCACCATAAGTTTCTAATTATTGCTGAGAAACTTGGTGTTAGGTGTAGAGTAGTTTGCAAGACTATGAAGAATGCCTTCAACAGGCTCATCAGTTCACTTGATACAACCAAGGAAAGAATATACTATGTTTTATATCTTTATGTATAAAAATATATATTTTTATATAACAATAAATCTATGAGGCTTTCTCAGTAATTATATTTTTTCATGTTTTCATTGTGGTAAGAACAGATAATATGAGACCTCTTAAATTTTTAAGTGCATGATATACTATTGCTAACTATAAGCACAATGTGTACAGATTATGTCATTTTAATATATATATAATATATAAAATTTCTTTCACAGTTTTTTTGACAATTGAAAGCAAAGATAACCATAATTTATTGTAACCTTTATAGCTTATATACAACAAAATATATGAAAATAAGAGCACAAAAAGTGTGAGGGTAAGTAAAAGAAATCACACAGTTCAAAGATATTTTGTTGGTCATCTAATATTTTAATATTTTAAAATGCCCATCTTAATGAGCTAAAATTCTAATGCAATCTCTAGAGTAACTATGATAAAGTTTTAATTTTAAAAAACAAAAGTTAATTAAAACAGTGGGAAATCCTACCATGTTAGTATGAGCCATAAGAAAGCAAATATGATGATATTTATATCAAAGTAGAAGTCAACAGGGAGAATGTACAAAGACATAAAAAGAAATTTGTGATAATAAGGTCAATTATGACAATACAAAAACTCTAAATTGTTTTTTATATTCATCTTTCACATTTCAGAGGTACACAGAACATTTGTCAGATAGGATATATGTTGCTAGAGTAAAAGTTAATAAACAAAAACCTCAGTTAAATGGAGTCAGGAGACCAGAAGAGGAAGTTCTGTTGCTCTGCAATGATAACAGAGCCCAACAAGAAGAAAGACATCTCTTCTTTCCTGGCAAAGACTCAGTTAATGAAAAGCCATGGACTCTTTGTTTATTCTAGACTTTCCAGTTTTCTGTTCATTTGTATAGAAGAGTCCTACTTCCCTGGCTGTTCACGGGACTTACACTTGGCTCACTATGGTTGCAGACAATGAATTGCAATACTTCCCTGATAGCAAATAAGTCCAAATAACTGGCAGTCTGTTTATTTGGGGGCTTCCCAGATGTCTCAGATGTCTCAGATGTAAGGAATACACCTGCCAATGCAGGAGACACAGAAGACAGGATTTGATCCCTAGGTGGGGAAGACCCGCTGGAAGAGAAATGGCAACCCACTCTACTATTCTTGCCTGAAAAATTCCATGTACAGAGGAGCCTGGTGGGCTACAGTCCGTGGGGCCACAAAAAGTCAGACATGATTGAGCACAGCACAGCACAGATATTTATTTTAGGTCAACAGTGTATACACTACATCTCGGTCAGTTTCAAGACAGAAATCATACAGATAATATAGTTTAACCAAAATGAGATTTAACTATAAATTCATTGCAATAAAACAATTAGAAACCTTCAAGTTATTTTGACTGAGGGAGTATATGGGAACTCTGTATTTTTCTCTCAATTTTTTGATAACCCTAAAATTACTCTTAAAATAGAAATGCTGCTAATTAAAAATAATTTAAATCATAGTCATTCTTGGCACAAACATCAATAATTTTCTTAATAATGAAATCAATTCCCATTTAGGCCATCATTCAAAACTCATATTTCAGTAGAATTATGTGGTTTTTATGTTGGTTTGAGGAAGGATGCATAATAAAAATAAATTCAACTGATAGAGATTTTATCATTCACTAACATTCATAATCATTTTCCAAAAAATTACCAGAAAGTTCCAATATATTTTGCCTGAAAAATCTTCAATAAACTCACTTCTAAGCCATAAAACTGTGAAATAGTCGTTACTTTTACAAATATATTCATAAACAGATGTTTTAAGGAATGAAGTGACTTTAAGTCAGGAAACATGCAATTTGATGATCCCAGGGCATGGAATATTAAGAATAAAAAAAATACTTTAGGTTCTGCTTCCAAGAAAGCAAAAAATATGACTTCTGGCTCTAATTTCTTTCCATTAATTTATTAAATATGTTGAGAGGAGACATACTTTATTTTCAAATATCCATATCTCTATAGTCAAATAACATTTTTATAAGAAATCAGGCAATGTGTATCTCATAAATATAATTATGCTGTTAGGTTTTGGAAACAAATTTTAAGTGGGAACAGTGTTTTTGGTAGCATGGAACCAGGGCAAAAACAGATGCAACAACAAATCAGAGTAGCAAAAGAATTTTATCTCCCATCTTTTATGAGTGTTATTTAAAAAGAAAAGTACGTATTAGTGGCAAGAGCTTCTCTAGCTGCTAATCGTAGCAGGATGCTAGAAACTAATGCTAAACACATGCACATTCACCAACATGCAGGAAGCAGTCTATCAATGAGCCATTATGGGGAACTAGACTCTCAGTTTGGGAAGCCAGAAAGTTATCATTTTTCAAAGTTGAAGAGAAATTAAGGCTGAAACAACTCAAAAATCTACCATCAAAAAATCCTATAGTGTATTTTTTCTGTAAATAAGGTAGAATTTCAGTTAGTCAGGAACACAGTTGTGAAAGTGAAAGTGTTAGTCCCTCAGTCATGTCCAACTCTTGCATCAATGTGGACTGTAGCATGCCATGCTCCTGTGTCCATTGGGATTCTCCAGGGAAGAATACTAGAATGGGTTGCTATGCCCTTCTCCAGGGGATCTTTCCAACCCAGGGTTCAAACCCGGGTTTCCTGCTTGGCAGGTAGATTCTTTACCATCAGAGCCACCAGGGAAGCCCAAGAACATAGTTGTTGCACCTCCCCAAACCACACCAAAATAAGTAATAACAACAATGAAAAGAGTAAGAGATTCTGTTGTCCGATAGTTTGAAGGTAGGCAATTTGAATAACACTCCTGTTGGAAACAGAAAAAGATCTGGATAAAATATAGCTATGTGTTTATATATTTATCTATATTTACTTACACATACATGTATATATCACTGTATCCACTGATTTGAAGGCATCTGTAAACTAAAAAGGCAGAATTTTTTTCATTTACATGGTTAATATTTATTGAGCACTTATATGACATACCCTTTGCAAATGTTTTTACATATTTCAATTAATTTTTTAAAAATAAATTTATTTTAATTGGAGGATAATTACTTCACAATATTGTGGAGTTTTTGCCATACATCAACATGAATCAGTCACAGATGCACATATGGCCTGTGTGCACCCATGGACACATGTGCACCTGTGGAAGTGTGTTCATGGCTGGAAGTATGTGGAAATGGAAAGTGGAAGAAGAAAAAAGACAAAAAAACGTAAAATATTTTGACACCAAGATTTAGGGAAAAAATTCTGAAATGTCAGACTGAAATTTGATTCATGTTTCCCTAAGGACATCTGTACACCTATCTGAATGGCCACAAGGATGGACAGTGATTTGGAAACATTCAGAGCAATGAGAAAGGGAAATTAAAATCTAGAGAAAAGGTGAATAATCAAAAATTGAACTTCTAAGACCTGGAAGCCTTATTAAAATAGTTTCACATTCTAATCCTGTTAAAATGATTAAAAAATTTTTTGCCTTGCATAGCAAACAAAATTCCTTCTTAGATAATTATAACATCATATAGAATATTAAAGTATTTCTATAATTTATATATATAACACCAAATTCACAATAAAAAATTTCAAGCATTTGAGAAAAAAAAGATGATGTGACTAAAAAAGAGATTATAGACAGAAACGAGAACAGATGCAAAGGCTGTTATAAACATATTAAGATTTAGCAGGATATTAGGGACAGAATTAGCACAAAGATAGGAAAATTAAAGACAGAAATTAAATCTTCTTAAAAAAACAAGATGGAAATTTTAAAACTAAAAATAAAATATCTGAAATAAACAATCATTGTATAGTCTTACAGAATACAAGCAAACAGAATACCATAGAAGAAGGGATTCTTGAGCTCAATTCCTCTAGTGTCTACTGGATTGCACTTTATTCTTACACGAAGTTAACTGCAATTTTTGTATTTATTCTTCGGTATATGACTTTTAACTGCAATTTTTGTATTTATTCTTTGGTATACGACTTTATTCCTCTATTGGCTTCTGAGATTTTCTCTTTTTTTTTTTTTTTTTTTTAAATTTTTTTTATTTTTTTGTATTTATTTATTTTTTTACACGAACTCCCAAACATGAACCCCCCTCCTTTATTATTATTTGTTTTGGTGTGACAAAGCTTTTTTTTTTTAAATTTCTGCTCTCTTTCATTCTGCCTTAGAGATAAGAATCATATGAGCAAATAGTTGTTCCATTAGTCAGAGCCCTAGAACATATGTAACACAAAACACTGCCTTCCACTAACCTGTGACAGTGTTTTAAGTTACTGGTATTTGGGGAGAATATTTGTTACCACAGTATAATAGATCCCATTCTGAATGATATAACAAGAGAGAGAATTCAGATGTTTTATATAATTACTACATACAATACAAACTGTAAGATATGTTGGTGGTATGTAGTACTTTGATCAAACCTATATATGGTTCACCATTATGGAGTAACCTATGTATTAAAAAACAAATTTTCTTTTTCTCAGTAAACAATTGGTGGATTATAAATAAATTAAAACTAAAAAATCAGATTTAGAAGTGGAAGAAGAAAAAAGACACAAAATTCACTATCCTTTATTTGCTATTAAATTCTTTTGGAGACAAAGTCTGAAAGTCTTCAGGCCTAGAAGGATTTACTTTTAAAGTTTTATTTTTTTTTAATTGAAGTATAGTTGATTTCCAATGTTGTGTTAGTTTCTGGTGTACAGCAAAGTGATTCAGTTATACATATACATATAAATATATATTTGTATGTGTGTATAAATATACATATACATGCATATTCTTTTTTATATTCTTTTCTATTATGGTTTATTATAGGATATTGAATATTGCTCCCTGTGTTATGGGAACTTCCCTGGTGGCTCAGGGGTAAAGAATCCGCCTACAAAGCAGGAGACTAGGGTTCTATCCTTGGGTTGGGAAGATTCACTGGAGGTGGAAATAGCAACCCGATCCAGCAATCTTGCAAGGAAAATCCCATGGACAGAGGAGTTTGGAAGGTTACAGTTCACAGGGTTGCAAAGAATCGGACATGACTGAGTAACTAAGTACCCTGTGCTATAGAGTAGGACCTTGTTGTTTATCTATTTCATTTATGGCAGTTTGTATCTACTGATCCCAAACTTCTAATTTATCCCTCCCCCATCCCATTTTCCCTTTGGTAACCAAAAGTTTGTTTTCTACATCAGTCTTTAAATGACTGAATGAGACCTATTAATGAGGGCCATTTGCTTAATTCAATCTATTGATTGAAATGCTAATATCATCCAGAAGAACCCTCACAGATACATCCAAAATGTCTGACCAAATGTCTGAGCCTCTGTGGACTAGTCAAGTTAACACATAAAATTAACCACCATATCAATTTATTTTCTCCACTTTATCTTCTACACTTTGTATTTATTTCTTATTTGCAATCACTTTCCCCCCCTGAATGTCCTTTATAGCATCATGCCATTCTTTCATCAGTGCAGTATATTATCTTAACTCTATGAGAATGTCAGTTATTTAAAAATTTTGCCTTCACTTCTGCTATTTTTACTTTCATTGAGGCTTCTGTTATGATTTTAAGTCCATTTTTATTATGTTATATGTTTTTATCAAATGACTGCTAACCCATTCTCCCTATTACATTTCTTGACAAAGGCACTAAGAAACTGAAAGAAAGTTATCTGTAGATGGGCAATGCTTTCAAAGGATAGAATCCACTCAAGGAATGGTAATGTTTCATTGGAAAATCCACCTCTACCAGAAACTATAGGATGTTTTTTCCCCTTTTGCAGGACATTCTTCATTGTATATTGTAAGATATCAACTCAGTTTTTAAGGTTATTGGAGCTGATTGTAGGATCTGTGGGTTCTGGTTTCATATTCAGTTATTCTGCTAGCTTTTGCATGGCAGCCCTTACAGGTGACTCCATGTGATTTTTTTTCCCTCCCTCCATTCCTTTCTTCCTTCTTTCCTTAGTAATTTTCAAATATACAATACATTATTGTTAACTATGACCATAGTGTATCGGTCTGAAGATTCTAAGTCCAGAGAATAAACCTCTTGTCTTCTGCTGTGTAAAAGAATAATTATATGTATGCATAGTATGGAGAATGAAATCCAGTTTGATGCCCAGCTGTTTCTTTTAGAGGGTGATAAAAAAAAATCATTCTTTTTTCAATGTCATTTTACTCTTATCTTAGTTTATTTTTTATCTAAAGCAAACATAAGTATATACATTTATATTATATTTATCTATTTTCTCTTTTTATTGTTTAATTTCTTTATCTTCTTCTTTTAAATAAATGCTTAGTAATGGTAGGGATCTTGTCAGTATTTCTCACTTCTATATATCCAGCATTTAAAGTACTGGCTAGAGTCTGGTAGGTATGCTGCTGCTGCTGCTGCTGCTGCTAAGTCACTTCAGTCGTGTCCGACTCTGTGTGACCCCATAGACGGCAGCCCACCAGGCTCCCCCATCCCTGGGATTCTCCAGGCAAGAACACTGGAGTGGGTTGCCATTCCCTTCTCCAATGCATGAAAGAGAAAAGTGAAAGTGAAGTCACTCAGTCTGTCCGACTGCGACCCCATGGACTGCAGCCCACCAGGCTACTCCGTCCATTGGATTTCCAGGCAAGAGTACTGGGGTGGGGTGCCATTGCCTTCCCCGCTGGTAGGTATAGGTATTCAATTAAAAAATTGTTAAATAAATAAATAGCTTATGCATACTGTTTTATATTTTCCAGATGACAGTTTTCAGATGTTGGATGTTTAATGTTTTATTCATAATTACCTTTTTGGGGGGGGCATGGAGGTGTTTTGGAAATGTATATAATTATCTCCTTTTTCTGATAATTGAGGAATTTCACCACAATATGCTTACTTGTGTAATTTTAAAATTAATACTACCTCAGACTTCCTTGGTGATCCAGTGGTTAAGAATCTGCCTACCAATGCAGGGGACATAGATTTTATCCCTAGTCAGGAAAGATGCCATATGTCACAAGGCAACTAATCTTGTGCTTCACAACTACTGAGCTTATGCTCTAGAGCCTGCAAGCTGCAACTACTAAAGCTGATGTGCCCTAGAGCCTGTGCTCCACAACAAGAGAAGCCACCACAATAAGTCCATGCACCTCAGCTAAAGAGTAGACCCTGCTTGCCTCAGCTAGAGAAAAGTCCACAACAATGACTCAGCACAGCCAAAAATAAACAAAATTAAAAAAATTTTAGTACTGTTTGGGACTTAGTAAGTTTTTATGATTGCCTATGTCAACTCAATGACCTGTTTATCTTTCCATATTTATGCTCCATTTGTCCCTATTCTTCTTAGTGCCCTAGAAAACTAACCTCCTTCAACTGCATCTACACTTGTATGCTGACTTCTGGGTGAGTTCAGGCTACAGAAGTTGCAAGAGAGAAGAAAAAGTATTTGGATTATTAATTTTTCTGGCTCCCTAATGGGCTAAAAGTTTGCAGGAGTTTTATTCCATTTTGGAAGACCTATTTTCAACTAGAAAGCATACATATTTAAACTAATGTACATAATATGTATAAAATACAATTTGTAATATCAAAGCACAAGCTGGAAATAAGACTGCTAGGAGAAATCAGTAACCTCAGATATGCAGATGATACCACCCTTATGGCAGAAAGTGAAGAAGAACTAAAGAGCCTCTTGATGAAAGTGAAAAAGGAGAGTGAAAAAGTTGGCTTAAAAGCTCAACGTTCAGAAAACGAAGATCATGGCATCCGGTCCCATCACTTCATGGCAAATAGATGGGGAAACAGTGGAAACAGTGTCAGACTTTATTTTCTTGGGCTTCAAAATCACTGCAGATGGTGATTGCAGCCATGAAATTAAAAGGCAATTACTCCTTGGAAGGAAAGTTATGACCAACCTAGACAGCATATTAAAAAGCAGAGACATTACTTTGCTGACTAAGGTCCATCTAGTCAAGGCTATGGTTTTTCCAGTGGTCATGTATGGATGTGAGTTGGACTATAAAGAAAACTGAGCACAGAAAAATTGATGCTTTTGACCTATGATGTTGGAGAAGACTCTTGAGAGTCCCTTGGACTGCAAGGAGATCCAACCAGTCCATCCTAAAGGAGATCAGTCCTGAGTGTTCATTGGAAGGACTGATGTTGAAGCTGAGACTAATACTTTGGCCACCTGATGCGAAGACCCAAATGCTGGGAAAGATTGAGGGCAGGGGGAGAAGGGGACGACATAAGATGAGATGGTTGGATGGCATCACCAACTCGATGGACATGGGTTTGGGTGGACTCCGGGAGTTGGTGATGGACAGGGAGGCCTGGCATGCTGCGCTTCATGAGTTTGCAAAGAGTCAGACACGACTGAGTGACTGAATTGATTGATTGAATGTACAATATACAACATATAATAAAAATATATCTACAACAAAATGGAAATACATAGCTTTTATGGGCACAAATGATTCACCAAATAATTGACATGTATTACATTAAACAAGATATCTCAATATAACACATTATAAGTTTGGGATTTCCCTGACAACTCAGTTGGTAAAGAATCCACCTGCAATGCAGGAGACCCTGGTACAATTCCTGGATCAGGAAGATCCACTGGAGAAAGGATAGGCCGCCCACTCCAGTATTGTTGGGTTTCCTTTGTGGCTCAGCTGGTAAAAAATGCACATGCAATGCGGGAGACTGGGTTTGATCCCTGGGTTGGGAAGATCCCCTGGAGAAGGGAAAAGCTACCCACTCCAGTATTATGGCCTGGAGAATTCCATGGACTGTATAGTACATGGGGTTCCAAAAAGCTGGACATGCCTGAGCAAATTTTACTGTAAGTCTGGACATAATATAGTAGAACTACACCTGAATAATAAATGAAAGCACTTCAAATATTTTATTGCTAAAAACTAAAATAATTATCACCAATAAAGATTGTATTTAAAGTTATAAAATACTTAAAACTGAATAATAATTTAAGCATTATATAATGAAATCTGTTGGACACAAAGTAGTGCTCACAGGAAATTCAGAGCTGTATATACACTACTCACAAACAAGAAATAATAGAACAAATGAGATAAGTACTTTAATGAATAAGAGATACCCAAAGAAAGAAGAAACAAATACTAAAGATAAGGCATAAATAAAGAGATCCACCAAAGTGACAATAAGACAACAGAAAAGAATTATAAACCTGATTTTTCCAATTCTTTAGAAGAGAGTTAAAACTCTGTTAATGCTAATCAAAAATCAAAATAAAACTTACCAATGAATATAAAAGAATATGAATACAGTACCATAGTATTTTAACTATATATCATAAACAATACAAACCTGATAATTTTAAAAAATAAACTTAATCCAATGCACTTTTGTAAAAATATAAATTGTCATAATTGGTTAAAAAAGTAAATATAAAACTTGAATGGTCCCGAAACTACTTTTTCATGCATGACAATAAAAAACTGCCCCACCAAATGATAAATAAAAGCAAAAACAGCAAAAGTCTTGGCCCATATGGTTTTATAGTTAGGTTAACAAGCTGCTTTGAAAGAGCAAGGTATTATGAACATTTTCAATTCATTCCATGAGGCATATTTAAACTGATTTTATAAATATAAAATGATTTATTTTAACAAAAAAAGAAAGAAAAACAAAGACCAAAAAAAAAAAACACCCTTTATAGGGGACACAAATGTGAATATCATAAATGAAGTAATACATGACTAAATGTAACATTGATTTATAACATGTATCTTGATCAAATAGGAGTTATACCAAGTTAATATGACTTAAAATCATAAAAATGGATCAATTCACATATTATTGAACCAAACAGCTTCTGTTACTGCTGACTTATCTCACTTTTAATACTGTCTTCTAGATCTATACATTTTGTTGCAAATGGTAGAATTTCCACCTTTAGGAAGGCTGAATAGTATTTTGTTTTGTGTATATACCACATTTTCTTTATTCATATGTTGATGAACAGTTGGTTGTCTGTATATGTTGGCTATTTTGAATAATCTTGCAATAAACATGGGACTGAAGGTACCTCTTCAATTGGAATGATTACTATTGTTATAATGTCCATACTATCCAAAGTAGGATCTCAGATTCTGCAATTCACATCAAAATTCCAAAGACAGTTTTACAGAAATAGAAAAATATAGCCCAAGCAATAATGAATGAGAAAAACAAAGGTGGAGGCATTACACATTCATATATCAAGTAGTTTTTCAAAGCTACAGTAATCAAAACAGCATAGTACTAGCATAAAAGCAGACATATAGGCCAATGTAATAGAATAGAGAGCACATAAATAAACTCAAGCATGTACAGTCAACTGATATTTGACAAATGTGCAAGAATACACAAAGACAGAAAGAATAGTCTTGCCAATAAATGGTGTTGGAAAAATGGGTATCCACACAAATGAATGAAATTGTACCCTTATTTTTCGCCACATGAACACAAGCTAGAAACTGATTAAAAATTTCAGTGTAAGATCTGAAACACCTAGAAATAAACATAGGAGGAAAGCTTCTTGATATTTCTCTCAGAAATTATTTATTGAATAGACACCAAAGCACAGGTAATAAAAGCAAAAATAGGTAGTGGCATTACATCAAACTTACATCATGCTTTCTATGCTCTGTAAAGCATGGAAATAATTAACAGAAAGAAAAGGCAACTTGGGGATGGGAGAACATACTTACAAACTAAATATATGACAAAAAGCTGATTACAGCTCAATAGCGAAGAACCAAATATCCCAATTTAAAAAATGAACAAAGACTTAAATAGACATTTCCCCAAGGGATACATACATATAGTCAACAGATATATGAGAAGATGCTCAACATTGCTATTCATCAGAGGAAGACAAATAAAAACCATGAGATATATTCTCACATCTATTCAGTTCAGTTCAGTTCAGTCACTCAGTGGTGTCTGACTCTTTGCGACCCCATGAAACGCAGCACACCAGGACTCCCTGTCCATCACAAACTCTCAGAGTCCACCCAAACCCATGTCCATCGAGTCAGTGATACCATCCAACCATCTCATTCTATGTCGTCCCCTTCTCCTCCTGCCCTCAATCTTTCCCAGCATTTGGGTCTTTTCCAAAGAGTCAGCTCTTTGCATCAGGTGGACAAAGTATTGGAGTTTCAGCTTCAGCATCAGTCCCTCCAGTGAATAGTCAGGACTGATCTCCTTTAGGATGGACTGGTTGGATCTCCTTGCAGTCCAAGGGACTCTCAAGAGTCTTCTCCAACACCACAGTTCAAAAGCATCAATTATTCAGCACTCAGCTTTCTTTATAGTCCAACTCACATCCATACATGACCACTGGAAAAACCATAGCCTTGACTAGATGGCCTTTTGTTGGCAAAGAAATGTCTCTGCTTTTTAATATGCTGTCTAGGTTGGTCATAACTTTCCTTCCAAGGAGTAAGCATCTTTGAATTTCATGGCCGCAATCACTATCTACAGTGATTTTAGAGCCCCCCAAAATAAAGTCAGCCACTGTTTCCACTGGCTATTATTTTTAAAATTAAAAACAAGTGTTGAGGTTGTGGGGAAATTGAAAACACTTAATTCTATTTCTGGGTATACAACCAAAGTAGTTGAAATCAAGAGTGAGGCTCTTGCAGTTAATTTTTTAATCTTGTCCCCCACCCATGACTAGCTATGTAATATTGGACAAGAAACAGCCTCTCTATCTCAGTAAAATGAAGATACTAATAATACCAACATAGAAGATTTATAATTTATTAAATTAAATGATTTAATGTTTTTAAAATTTTACAACAGCAACTGTATATGTTAAGTACAATATAGTTGTTTGCTATCTAAAATTAAGTTGGTAACTGAGATCAAAATATGTTTCTTTTAAAATCAGATATCAGGTTTCAAAGAATGATAAAGTATAACCAACTTAAATCAAGATGTGGGTTTTCTATGTTTTTAATTTAAATCACTTAAAAATTTAATGTTTAAAATTTTAATTTCAATATTAAGTTATAGTTTATTTAATTTATATATTTGATATAAATTAACATCTTAAATGTCAGTGGCTATAATCTGAATGAATTTGAACACAAAGCTGAATTTCAAGGAAAGAAGCCTGCAATTACTAACTGAATCAAATGGGCAATTACTAGACACAATTCAACCATGAAAACCTAAAACAGTAGTTATAGAAATGACAGGTTTGTGACATTTTGCATTAGATTGTTTATACTTCTGTTTATAGAATTGAGAAATAAATTTTTAAAAATCAAAGAACAAATCCATTAATTAATGATGGAGCATGCCATCACTAGATAAGTGTGAGAATTAAAGATGAAGTGCTCTGCTTCTTTGAAAATAGAAATAAAATTAATTCTATCTGATCTTAAAAGCAATATATGCTCTTTGTTTAAAAAAAAAAACAGAAAATTCAGGAAACTATAAAAGATGGTAAAAATCACCAATCATCTTACAACCTAGTGACTATGAACATATTCATGTATATTCATCCACAGATTCATCTACATAATAGACACTTTCTTTTGCTTTTCAAAAATAGAGCTTGTATTGCGTGGCCTCTTTTTCAATACAATAGTTGAGATATTTTCTGTATCAGTACATGTAGCTCTAGGGTATAATTTTAGTGACTCTAATGTATTACCTTGGGGCTTCCCTGGTGGCTCAGAGGGTAAAGTGTCGGCCTGCAATGCAGGAAACCTGGGTTTGATCCCCGGGTCGGGAAGATCCCCAGGAGAAGGGAAATGGGAACCCACTCCAGTACTCTTGCCTGGAAAACCCATGGACAGAA
>SJYX01008837.1:136043-191498 GCA_006410675.1 Oreotragus oreotragus
TGGGAATACCAGACCACCTAACCTGCCTCTTGAGAAATCTGTATGCAGGTCAGGAAGCAACAGTTAGAACTGGACATGGAACAACAAACCGGTTCCAAATAGGAAAAGGAGGACGTCAAGGCTGTATAGTGTCACCCTGCTTATTTAACTTCTATGCAGAGTACATCATGAGAAATGCTGGATTGGAAGAAACAAAAGCTGGAATCAAGATTGCTGGGAGAAATAACAATAACCTCAAATATTGCAGATGACCACCCTTATGGCAGAAAGTGAAGAGGAACTAAAAAGCCTCTTGATGAAAGTGAAGGAGGAGGGCGAAAAAGTTGGCTTAAAGTTCAACATTCAGAAAACGAAGATCATGGCATCTTGTCCTATCACTTCATGGGAAATAGATGGGGAAACAGTGGAAACAGTGTCAGACTTTATTTTTGGGGGCTCCAAAATCACTGCAGATGGTGACTGCAGCCATGAAATTAAAAGATGCTTACTCCTTGGAAGAAAAGTTTTGACCAACCTGAATAGTATATTCAAAAGCAGAGACATTACTTTGCCAACTAAGGTCCGTCTTAGTCAAGGCTATAGTTTTTCCTGTGGTCATGTATGGATGTGAGAGTTGGACTGTGAAGAAGGCTGAGTGCTGAAGAATTGATGCTTTTGAATTGTGGTGTTGGATAAGACTCTTGAGAGTCCCTTGGACTGCAAGGAGATCCAACCAATCCACTCTGAAGGAGATCAACCCTGGGATTTCTTTGGAAGGACTGATGCTAAAGGTGAAACTCCAGTACTTTGCCCACTTCATGTGAAGAGTTTACTCATTGGAAAAGACTTTGATGCTGGGAAGGATTGGGGGCAGGAAGAGAAGGAGATGACAGAGGATGAGATGGCTGGATGGCATCACGGACTCAATGAATGTGAATCTGAGTGAACTCCGGGAGATGGTGATGGACAGGGAGGCCTGGCGTGCTGTGATTCATGGGGTCGCAAAGAGTCAGACACGACTGAGTGACTGAAGTGAACTGAACTGAACTGAATGATTAGTGATGTTGAGCACCTTTTCATTTACCTTTTGGACATTTAGATATTTTCTTTGGAAAAATGTTTATTCAGGTCCTTTGCCCATTTTTAATTACATTTTTCTATTGAGTTGCATGAGCTATTTATATATTTTGGATATTAGCCACTTATTGGATATACTATTTGCAAATACTTCCTTACACTTTGTAGGTTGTCTTTTTGTATTATACTAAGTGAAATTAGATAGAGAAAGACAACTGTATGATTTTTACTCATATTAGAAATATTAAAAGAAAAACAAAAAAATGAACATACAAAACAAAACCAACTTATAGATACAGAGAACAGAATAGAGGTTCTAGAGTGAAGAGGTGGGGAAAGGGAGAAATGGGTAAAGGGGGTCAACTGTAATGTGATGAAAGGAAACTAAATTTTTGGTGGTAAGCATGTTATAGGGTATACAGAAGTAGAAATACAATATATACAGAAAACTTAGATAATGTAGTAAACCAGTGTTACCTCAAGAAAATTAAACCTAAAAGAAAAGGAGACAAGACAACATTTTCATTCTAAATATAAATGAACTAAATGCTCTGGTCAAAAGAAATCCAATTAAAATAAATAAATTTATATTAAAAAAGAAGTTCTCTGTATTCAGGGTACTGAATAGACTTAAGAAAACAAACAAGCAAACAATAATATGAGATCCACCTATATGTGGCTCAAAGAGACTAATCTTATGTCTAAAGATACACATAGAATGAAAGCAAACATATGGGAAAAGATATTTTTTCCAGAAAACTACAAAAAACACAAATACATGGAGACTAATGTTAATTAAAAAATCAGTGGGTCAATACAAAAATCAAAGTAGAAATTTAAAAAGAATCCTTGAGAAAACTGAAAATGGAAACAGAAATCTATAAAACCCATGGGACACAGAAAAAAGCAATTCTAAGAAGGTAGTCCATAGCAGTGCAAACCTACATAAAGCAACAAGAAAAATCTCAAGTAACCTAAATGTATATTTAAATAAGCTAGGAAACCAGAACAAATAAAGTCCAAAGTTAGTAGAAAGAAGGAAATAATAAAG
The DNA here is from genome assembly GCA_006410675.1 of Oreotragus oreotragus. NCBI lineage: Eukaryota > Metazoa > Chordata > Mammalia > Artiodactyla > Bovidae > Oreotragus > Oreotragus oreotragus. Next base: position 138,151 of record SJYX01008837.1, read on the forward strand.
ATTAGAGCAGAAATAATGAAATAAAGACAAGAAGTCAATAGACCTAAAAGTTGGTTCTTTAACAGGTAAATTAAATTGACAAGCCTCTAGCCAGACTCAAGAGGAAAAAGATAGAGAATCTAATTAAATAAAATCAGAAATGAAAGAGGAGAAATTACAACTGACACCACAGAAATACAAAGGATCATAATAGAATACTATGAACAATTATATGCTAACAAATTAGAAAAGTTAGAAGAAATGGGTAAATCCTAGAAACATACAACTTTCCAAGACTAAATCATTAAGGATTGGAAAAACTGAAGAATAATTAAGTATTGAAACTAAATCAGGAATCAAAAAACCCTTCTCGTCAAAAAAGTCCACGTCCTGGTGGCTCCATAGTTGAATTCTATGAAACATTTAAAGAAGAGTTAATACCTATCCTTCTGAAATTTTTCCAAAAAATAGAAGAGGAGGAAACACTTCAAATTCATTTTATGAGGTCAGCATTACCCTGATAATAAATCCAGGCAAAGACATCACATACACCAAAAAAAGAAAACAATAGGTAAATATTCCTGATGAACAAAATGTAAAAATACTCAACAAAATGTTAGCAAACATAATTCAACAATACATTGAAAGTATCATACACCATGAGCAAGTGGGATTCATTCCAGGAATACAAAGATAGTTAACATCCATTAATAAAACACTATGATACACCACATTAGCAAAATAAAGGATAAACATTGTGTGATCATTTTGATAGATGCAGAAAAATATTTGACAAAATTCAACATTAATTTATGATTAAATGTCTCAAAAATTATGTATAGAGAAAACATATTTCAAGATAGCAAATGCCATATATGACAAACTCACAGCCAATATCACCCTCAATGGTAAAAAGTTAAAAGCATTTCCTCTAAGATCATGAACAATACAAGAATACCTACTTTCATCATTTTCATTTAACATAATCTTGGAAGTTCTTGCCATAGAAATTAGGCATGAAAAATAAACTCATTCAAAGGAGGAAAGAATATACACTGGAGAAAAGACAGTCTTTTCAATATGTGGTGATGGGAAAACCAAAGAGCTACATATAAAAGAATGAAATTATAAAATTTTCTCATACTATGTACAAAAATAAACTTAAAATGCATGAAAGACCTAAATGTATGACTGGAAAGGAAACAAAAGCAAACATAAAAATGGGAACTAATTAATGTCAAAAACTTTTGCACAGCAAAGGAAACCATCAACAAAATGAAAAGAAAACCTACTGAATGGGAGAAAAATATTTGTAAATGGTATATCTGATAAGGACTTGATATCTTAATCATATACATAACTCATATACTTAATATTAAAAAAAGAAAAAATCAATTCAATAAAAAATTTGGCAGAGAACCTTGAATAAATATTTTTCCAAAGAAGATGTAGAGATGGTCATGAAACACAAAAAAAGTGCTGAACATCACTAATCATTACAGAAATGCAAACCAAAACCACCATGAGATATCATCTCACACTTGTCAGAATGCATATTATCAAAAAAGAAAAGAAACAACAAATGTTGGCAAGGATGTGGAGAAAAGAGAACCCTCATCCACTATGGAAAATGATATGGAGGTTCCCTAAAAAGTTACAAAGAACTACTGTAAGATCCAGTAATTTACCTTTTTTGTATTTATCGAAATAAAAGTTAAAATGCTAACTTGAAATAAAAATATGGATTCCTATGTTCATTGCAGCACTATTAATAACAGCCAAGATATAAAAGTATCCATTAATAGATTATTTTATACACAGATACACACATACACATACTATTCAATCATTAAAAAAAAAAAGGAATCAAATCTTGGCATTTGCAACAACATGGTGGACCTGGAGGGTATTATACTAAGTGAAATAAGTCAACAGAAAAAGCAAATATCATATAATTTTACTCACAAGTGGGATCTAAAAATATAAAAATATAAATCATATGAAAAAAACAAGAAAACAGAAAGAGACTCAGATACAGTGAACAAATTGGTAGTTGCCAGAGGTGGGGGATAGTGGGATGGATGAACAAGTGAAGCAGATTAAGAGGTCCAAATTTCCATCTGTAAAATAAGTCAGGGGATATAATGTACACATAGGGAATGTAGTCAGTAACATTTTAACAAGTTTGCATTTTGACTAAGTAGATTTTTTATCATGATTATTTCATAAGGTATAAAAATACTGAGTCACTATGTTGTATACCCCAAACTAATATAATATTGTATGTCAAGTATAACTTAATAAAAATGTACCAAAAGGAATATTTAAACTTCCTTTTAGTGATTTCTGACATATTTTCTAAGAATCTGTCAATTTCATTATTCTTATTTTAAAACTCACTATCTCATTACAACTTAAATCATTTGGCACTGTTTATGCAGAATATTTTTGTCATTATCTCATTTTTCCTAAATCAATCTTTCACAAGTTTTTCAGTTTTATTAGTTTTTTTTTCTAATTTTTCTAAAGAACATTTAATTTTGCTATTCCTTTCTAACTAATCTTTGTTTTTTGCTCATATGTTTTTATTATTTTTCTTCAAATTTTCCTAATTTTATTCTATTTTTTAATTTATTTAAATGGATACTTAGTTAATTATAAGCCTCTTCACTTCAAATATAATATTTGAAGGCTATACATATCACTAATTTTAATTTTACCTGAAATGTACAGGTTTTGTAGATGCTGTGATATCTCATTTAAATAATTATGGCTTTATGTGAAGGTCTCCAATATTAACTTCAAGATATGTGCTAGACATTATCCAATGCCACTCAAGAAGTCATCAAAACAATAAACATGAGGATCTTTAGATGTCTTAAGAAAACTCTATATAATTATGCTCTTGTTTCTCTCCATGTTACCATTTCTCTTTAATTTGTTCTATAAGGATTTTCTCTATTTATTTGACAATTCAAATACACACACACAGACTTCATGCAGAATTTTTGAAACCCTATTCCAGTGGGCATATTAAGCTAATTCTTTTACTATTTTGAAGTATATAAATTTATTAATATTTTATTTGAAATAATGCATGCATCATCTATTTCCACCATATCAGAGGAACTGGTACCCAGTTTTTCTATGGGTTTCCACCATAAAACCTAGGAAAAATATATAGGAAAAGAGACAGCATCAAACATTGGAAACTGGCAATTAAAGACTGATCAGTGAGTGAAGAGGAACAAAAAAAGGTGGTTCCCTCTTGCTTTCTGCATTGAGGCATTTTCCAGACTTTGAGGTGGTGAGAGGAAATCCAAAATTAAACATGACAGTCTCACTGACTGAGGAGAAAGTTACTGGTGTACAAGTAGCCTGATGCAGCTGGGATTTGTGTAACAAGCTTTTGGAGATGAAGGAAACAGGCATATTTTGATCTCAGAAATCTGCATTAAATTTCCTCTGAGGTTTTGTAAACAAATACCTAGCTGTGCAAACATAAGATAAAATTCCATGATGTATGAAAAAGATAACAGGGAGCTAAAAACTCGACAAAGAACATAGCTAAAACAGGGTTAGATGTTCAATTTTGGTGATCTGTAGAAAAGGGATATTGTTGAATATCTAGTATATTCAGTAGAAATATCAGAAGAGTTATGGCTTAATAGCAAAAGAAAACTATCCCTAGAATAACTTTAATTTGATATTCATTTGACAAAAGCTTTAAAAGAAGCCATGAGAGAATTGAATTATTTGTAAGCAACAACTACTAGCCAAAACATATGTCAACCCTCCTTAAATAAATTTAGAATCACAGACATTCAACAATATATCATTTTAAATATTTATAATCCAATAATAAGTTACTTGGGCATGAACTTTGTGCAAACTCTGGGAGATTATGAGGAACAGAGAGGCCTAGCATGCTGCACTCCACGGGGTCATGGACAGTCAGACATGACTGGGCAACTGAACAACAATCAGTTGCTAGACATAAGGACAAGCAGAAAAATATAATCCATACCAAGGAGGAAGAACAGNGCATGAACTTTGTGCAAACTCTGGGAGATTATGAGGAACAGAGAGGCCTAGCATGCTGCACTCCACGGGGTCATGGACAGTCAGACATGACTGGGCAACTGAACAACAATCAGTTGCTAGACATAAGGACAAGCAGAAAAATATAATCCATACCAAGGAGGAAGAACAGTCAATACAAACATATTCAGAAATGACAGAGATAAAGACATTCACAGAAAAAAAGATTTTGAGCATTTATTATGAATACACTCAAGGATTTAAAGGATAATATAAACATAAGGAGGAAAAAGGAAGATATAAAAATAACCAAGTAGATATTAGAACTGAAGGATGCAATATTTCATAGAAAGAATCATTGGAAGTGTTTATGAGTTTATTAGACATTGTACAAAAATTCATTAGTAAATTTTTTGGGAAAAAAGCATTAGAAACAAGAAACAATCAATTTTGAGACCAGAGGAGGGAAAAAAGATTGTGAAAAAGTGAGCAGAAACTCAAAGACTTGTGGGAGAATATCAAACATTCTAATATACATGTAATTAGATTTTTTTATAATTTTTATTTTTACTTTATTTTACTTTACAGTACTGTATTGTTTTTGGCATACAATGACATGAATCTGCCTTTGAGAAGAGAAGAAAATATTAGTGCCAAAATACTAAATAAAGAGGCAGTGGCCAAAGTATTTCATATTTTATGAAAACTAGTAACCCAAAAAACTCAATTGCAGTAAACACAATGAAAAATATACCCATAAATCATAAAAAAAAAAAACAAAATTAGGGAATTCCCTGGTGGTCCAGTGGTTAAGACTCCGCACTTTCACAGTAGACTGCACAGGTTTGATCCCTAATTGGGGAACCAAGATTTCACATGCTGCATAGTGCAGCCAAAACAACAACAAAAAGATAGTTCAGTTCAGTTCAGTCCCTCAGTCGTGTCCGACTCTTTGCGACCCCATGAATTGCATCACGCCAGGTCTCCCTGTTCATCACCATCTCTCGGAGTTCAAAAAAATTTTTTTTGCAAAATCAATACCTAAGGAAAACTTTAAAAAAATCTGGATTACAGAGGAATGCATTACATATAGTGGAACAAAGATATGAATAATTATAAATTTCCATCAGAAATGCTGAAATTCAGTCAACAGTGGAGTGATAATTTCGAAGTACTTAAACTAAAAGGATTATCTGTTTTACTTGTAGTCAAAATGTTTATGTTTAGAATGTGTGTTCTGCTTCAGTCTTGAGGTTGTAGTTCAAATGTTAGTTTATAAAATCTATCCAATCATATTTCTTTTCCATGGGGATGGCCTTGATCCCTGTCTCCTGTACAATGTCATGAACCTCTGTCCTTAGTTCATCAGGCACTCTATCAGATCGAGTCCCTTAAATCTATTTCTCACTTCCACTGTATAATCCACTGTATAATAAGGGATTTGATTTAGGTCATACCTGAATGGTCTAGTGGTTTTCCCTACTTTCTTCAATTTAAGTCTGAATTTGGCAATAAGGAGTTCATGATCTGAACCACAGTCAGCTCCCGGTCTTGTTTTTGTCAACTGTATAGAGCTTCTCCATCTTTGGCTGCAAAGAATATAATCAATATGATTTTGGTGTTGACCATCTGGTGATGTCCATGCGTAGAGTCTTCTCTTGAGTCGTTGGAAGAGGGTGTTTGCTATGACCAGTGCATTCTCTTGGCAAAACTCTATTAGCCTTTGCCCTGCTTCATTCCGCATTCCAAGGCCAAATTTGCCTGTTACTCCTGGTGTTTCTTGACTTCCTACTTTAGATTTCCAGTTCCCCATAATGAAAAGGACATCTTTTTTGGGTGTTAGTTCTAGAAGGTCTTGTAGGTCTTCATAGAACTGTTCAACTTCAACTTCTTCAGCCTTACTGGTTGGGGCAAAGACTTGGATTACTGTGATATTGAATGGTTTGCCTTGGAAACGAACAGAGATCATTCTGTTATTTTTGAGATTGCATCCAAGTACTGCATTTCAGACTCTTTTGTTGACCATGATGGCTACTCCATTTCTTCTAGGGGATTCCTGCCTGCAGTAGTAGATATAATGGTCATCTGAGTTAAATTCACCCATTCCAGTCCATTTTAGTTCGCTGATTCCTAGAATGTTGATGTTGACTCTTGCCATCTCCTGTTTAACCACTTCCAATTTGCCTTGATTCATGGACCTAACATTCCAGGTTCCTATGTTATATTGCTGTTTACAGCATCGGATCTTGCTTCTATCACCAGTCACATCCACAACTGGGTATTGTTTTTGCTTTGGCTCCATCCTTTCATTCTTTCTGGAGTTATTTCTCCACTGATCTCCAGTAGTGTGTTGGGGACCTACTGACCTGGGGAGTTCCTCTTTCAGTATCCTATCATTTTGCCTTTTCATACTGTTCATGGGGTTCTCAAGGCAAGAATACTGAAGTGGTTTGCCATTCCCTTCTCCAGTGGACCACATTTTGTCAGACCTCTCCACCATGACCCGTCCATCTTGGGTGACCCCACATGGCATGGCTTAGTTTCATTGAGTTATACAAGGCTGTGGTCTGTGTGATCAGATTGTCCAGTTTTCTATGATTATGGTTTCACCACTGCAGATGGTGATTGTAGCCATGAAATTAAAAGATTCTAACTCCTTGGAAAGAAAGTTATGACCAACATAGATAGTATATTAAAAAGCAGAGACATTATTTTGCCAACAAAGGTCCGTCAAGTTAAGGCTATGTTTTTTCCTGTGGTCATATATGGATGTGAGAGTTGGACTGAGAGGAAAGCTGAGCGCCGATGCCTTTGAACTATGGTGTTGGAGAAGACTCTTAAGAGTCCCTTGGACTGCAAGGAGATTCAACCAGTCCATCCTAAAGGAGATCAGTCCTGGGTGTTCTTTGGAAGGACTGATGCTGAAGCTGAAACTCCAATACTTTGGCCACCTCGTGTGAAGAGTTGACTCATTGGAAAAGATCCTGATGCTGGGAGGGATTGGAGGCAAGAGAAGAAGGGGACGACAGAGCATGAGCTGGCTGGATGGCATCACTGACTCTATGCACATGAGTTTGGGTAAACTCTGGGAGTTGGTGATGGACAGGGAGGCCTGGCATGCTGGAATTCATGGGGTCACAAAGAATCATGCATGACTGAGTGGCTGACCTGTACTGAACTGATGCAATCATATTCTATTCTATCCCACAAGTGTGTTGTGCAGAATCAGAATTCCACCCCATAATTTCCTCAGCATCAACTTAGGAGTAACATAGTCACTGGCTCATAACTTCAAGTGGGGGGGATTCAGAATTTCACCCCTAGGCTCCTAGAAGGAGGAGTAACAACTGATTACTTCATGGCAGGAATGAAGAGCTCCACCTACAGGATCTGTGTATCAGGGTGTCTCCTCATGACAGCAGAGAGGATGTTGAGAATCAAGAGTTCTGTTCACAGGCTTCAAGGAGGATGGACACCATATTGTAACTGCATAATAGGAGTTGGAAGACATGATCTGCCCACTGACTCCAACAGATGTAGTACTTACTATAGTGTATGAAATATAAAGTATTTTTGTGTTGTCTTAAAAACAAACAGGTGTGTGTGTTTTCATTGTGCTTTTCTTTTCCTGTCCTTCATCTAAAGATAAAAGTGAAAATGAAGTTGCTCAGTCATGTCCAACTCTGCAACCCAATGGACTGTAGCATGCCAAGCTCCTTCATCCATGGGATTTTCCAGGCAAGAATACTGGAGTGGGTTACTATTTCCTTCTCCAGGGGATCTTCCCAACCCAGGGATAGAACCCAGGTCTCCCACACTGCANATAAAAGTGAAAATGAAGTTGCTCAGTCATGTCCAACTCTGCAACCCAATGGACTGTAGCATGCCAAGCTCCTTCATCCATGGGATTTTCCAGGCAAGAATACTGGAGTGGGTTACTATTTCCTTCTCCAGGGGATCTTCCCAACCCAGGGATAGAACCCAGGTCTCCCACACTGCAGGCAGATTCTTTACCATCTGAACCACCAGGGAAGACCCTCATCTAAAGATATCAAGCATTTTAAAAAAATCTGTATCCACTGAGATTTCTAGCACCAAAGCTGGGGTGTGAAGCAGGTGAGAATAATTTAATTCACTCTCAAGGCTTGTTATTATTTTCTTTTTGTAAGCATCTATATTCATAGCCACAATTCCACAGATGTGATGGGGTCATGTCATGGATTATAACTGGGCAAGTTGGAAGGTGTAGAGAAGCATATAAATAACTTGTCTTTTAGTCTCTATAAGACTGAGACCATGAAAAGTTATGCCAAAATTTGATGAGAATTGAGTATATAACTTATTTTTTAGTTTGTATGTCGAGACCATGAGAAGACATAGTTAGATCTGATGTAGAAGTCTTTGCATGACCAGGAGATGCTGGAATTTGAGAGAGAAGCAATAATTAGATGAACATCTGGAACTGTTTTCCTTAGAAAAAATCTATTTTCTATGTTATATGAGTGAGAGAAAAAGGTGAAGCATTTTAGTAGCCATATTGGTGAACCATGGAAGATTGACAGTTGTCCTCACTATCCTCTCTCTTATTCTTCCATAGTATAGAATTATCACTGGTAATATGGTCTCACACACACACAAATTCTCCAGCTTCCTTTGCCTCTAACTGTAGGCACGTGACCAAATTCTGGACAGATTGGATGAACAAAATGGATGTGTTAAACTTATCATTTGAATCTTTATTTTTATTTATTTATTTATTTAATATTGTAAATGTATTTTATTTCTTAACTTGGTATCACAGTTTCAATAGTATTCATTGTACCTTCTCAAATATATATATTTTTTACTTTATTTTACTTTACAGTACTGTATTGGATTTGGCATACATTGACATGAATCCACCACNTAAACTTATCATTTGAATCTTTATTTTTATTTATTTATTTATTTAATATTGTAAATGTATTTTATTTCTTAACTTGGTATCACAGTTTCAATAGTATTCATTGTACCTTCTCAAATATATATATTTTTTACTTTATTTTACTTTACAGTACTGTATTGGATTTGGCATACATTGACATGAATCCACCACGGATTCATTTGAATCTTTAAAAGAAAGAAGAAAATACTATATCCCTTCTATTCTGTGTTCTCAGGGATGATACATTGGGAGCAAAAGCAGCCATTTTGATTCACAGTGTTCTAGGGAAAAAAATCTACAACTTTTGCTACCAGAGTGGTTTGGTTATAGGAATCTAATAGAAAAGACTGGATGCTGTAGTTCTTCACTGACTGGAAGGCAATGGAAAAGGAAGGGACCACTGATTCCTACACCAAGATGAATGGATGGATTGCGAAAATATAATGCTGAGTCAGTATCAGCCACTACATAATGTATGATTCTACTTTATGAAATTTTAGAATAGATAAACTATTCTATAATGACAGAAACATGTCAGTATTTGCTTGGGACTAGGGATGTGGGAAAACAACCAACAGTCATGAAAGAATGCTAGGGTGGGTGGTTGATCAAGATCAACACATCTTGATTGTGTTGGTGGCTACATGGATGTATACATTTGCTATGTCATGGCAAACATTCATTTTAATATATTACCAAGGCTTATATTAAAATCACACTGAGTATCAACAAAGTCTATAGCTCTTGAACAAGAGTCAGCAAAATCTTTCTTGAAGGAGACGTATCAAATATTTTAGATTTATGGGACATAGTCTTTACTACAACAGCTCAGTTTTGGAAAAATAAGAACAAAATTAGTCATAGAAAATGTATAACTAATGTGTAAGGCTGTATTCCAGTACAACTTTATTTATAAAAAGAAGCAGCTGGACTGTGTACAATAGTTCTCAACTTCTACTTCAAAGGAAATTTTTGAAAAAATATAGAATTCTGTTAGATCTTGACTGCTTCTTATATTTAGTGAATTTCTACAAAAGAGAAATCAATTCAATCTGAATTTTTTTCAGCAAGCAGAGACAAAAATGAATACAGCTATCCTAAGAAGATCCTCTCAGCCTACTGTCTATAGTTTATATTGACTGAGACTCTCCTACTTCAGGTCTTTGCCTAGTGAAAAATTTCAATGATTCTGTATTCCAACTTGCACTGCTTATAAAATGTGACTTCAAAGTGCAGCTCTATTAGGAGTCAAGACTGTTGACATTTTCTCAAGCACCTCCCAGTAAGCACTCTCCTAGTCAGTAAGAGCCAGAGCCTGCCAGTAACAGAACGGATGTTCAGTCACCAGTATGACATCATCCCTTAAGGAGCCCAACCATCTACTTGATTAATAATTGTTTATTTTGAGTTCCACCCGTCCAAGAAAATGAAACATTAATATCTAGTTAGGACAGGGCACTATCCTTTATTCATCTTAATCTAGTGGCAACTTTATGGTGCTATATCCCCAAGAGCTAGACCACTTGGGCCAAGCACCAAGAAGTGAAAGTAGGAGTCATTCCACTCAAAAACATTCCCAATAACTCACTTGGGGAATTTAAGCTTTCCACAACATACATATTCTATGTGTTTAAAGATTTTGGTCTCCAGAATGAAGTCACTTACTCTAGGTAAGAAGTAAGAAGCCCATTAAACTTAAATCTATGGCTTCTATCAGGTTGTTTTGGAATTCTAGTGCAAGATGAGCAAACAAAAAACTGCAATTATGAGTAGGTGGGGCTGCTGCTACAAAAATGTTTAACATTCAGATCTTTCTTTAATTCACCATGCTGTTTTTTTCTTTAAATGAGCAAGAAACAGCAACCATGACCTGAGAAGTACTGAGAGTCTGAGTCAAATCATCAAGCAAGTAAGGTAGACCAACAGAAATGCCAGCAAAAAGGGAAAGGTAGTACTAAATGGGGGCTGGAGAGAAGGGATGCATACCAATTAAGGCCCTGAAACCAACTGAAGTGTTGAGTGCTAGTTTGTAAATTCTATTAGTCCTCTTTTTGGACATTTTTCCAGAAATAATGACCAACCAGCATCCTGGAGTTGTGCCTGGATGGAGTAAAGTTATTTTGAGAAATAAATGATTCTGAGTGGTACAAGGCATGAAACTTAGTGGATGAAATTGGCACCCATAGAATTTTCCATTACTGAGTAATACACCCCTCCCCTACCTCCCATGAGCAATGGTTGATAACAACTCATATTTCCTATAAACAAGAAATGGGGAACAGGGAAATAATTTGTACCAGGGACAGATCCACAGGGTCCCACTTGGTTTCACTAGTACCTGTGGTACAATGATAAATTAAATTGGTCACATTAGGAATCCTTGATTTTTCATGTTTTAACATAATATTTTAACATTTTATACTTCACTTTTGCAACATGATAAAGGTAGGTTTGAGGATAATATTAATAATTTATGGCAAATAGTATCTCTTTTGTTTTAGACAATTTTTATCATGAATAGAAGTTGATTATACTGAAATACTCTAATTTTGGCATCTATGGAAATATAGTGAACTATATCCGTATGTTTACAAATGGTATAGCAACCTTGAATTTCAGTAGTTAACTGAAATTAAACTTGGAAAAGAAGCTATTTCACACATTGAAGAATTTAGTATATTCATATTTTTCTAATGAAATTTGCATCTATGTTCATGAATGTGATTGATATGAATTTTTATTTTATATATCATCTATGATTGGTTATGATTTNTATCCGTATGTTTACAAATGGTATAGCAACCTTGAATTTCAGTAGTTAACTGAAATTAAACTTGGAAAAGAAGCTATTTCACACATTGAAGAATTTAGTATATTCATATTTTTCTAATGAAATTTGCATCTATGTTCATGAATGTGATTGATATGAATTTTTATTTTATATATCATCTATGATTGGTTATGATTTAAATTATATTGTATTTGTTTTTTCAATACTATTAAATAATGTGAATAAAAATGAAATGTTCAAATTGTGAATAAATGATAGAAAGTAACCTAGACAAATATCTAGATAACACTTTATTAAGATTTTTAAATAAATTTTACACCAGGTAGGAATTTCTGTTTTTAAGATATAGTAGATAAACTTATTTTTGTGAGATTAAGTGTGAAGTTATTTATAGTGTTGAAACCAAGCAGGACCCTGTGGGCCCCTCCTGGGCATAAAAGCCTTTCTGTGTCCCCTGTTTCTTGTTTGTAGGAAATGGTTTCATTCAGTCTTTTTGACTTTCCCTGAGTTCCAAAGGGCAGATTCAAACAGTTGCTAATCAGGGAGGGGAGGAAGTGAAGACATATGGGAAGAGCAGTCAAGAAACAGTAGTGTAGCCATGGGTAACTATCCTGGTCCTTCCTCAAGGAATATGCATAGCAATATTTTTAAGCTCCTCTATACAATTAAGGTCCCCATCCAGGTGGAGCACGGCAACTTCAGGGCTGAGCACAAAATTCCCTGCAGCCCTGACCCAAAATTCTGCCTATAAAAACTTTTCCCACCAAAGCATTGAGGAGTTTGGGGGTTTTGACTATGAGACACCTATTCTTGCTCAGCCAGTTTATCTGGCCTCACTGGCATCCGGCACAGGAATATACTTTGGTAAGATTTTTTTCTAACTTCAATTTGGATATTTAGCTCTCTGATATTCAACCTTCTTTTTACTTATATAAACATTTAATACTATACATTTCTTACTGATTCCAGCATTAACTGCATTCCATCTCAATATCTAGTACTTTGTTATCATTCAATTTTAGTTACAATTTTTATTACAATTTCTTGACACATTTCTGTTTTAGAAATGCCTTTTAATATTTCCAATTGAAGTCATTTATGGTTTTGGTATTTTTTAAAATAAATTTATAGAAGGAACTCCCTATATATATATATATATATATATATATATATATAGTCTAAATTTAATTAACATTTCTCTTTCTGAGAAATGCAAGTATATTCAGATTTTTAGCTCCAACCTGTTTCCATGATTTATGTCTTTCTGTATTAGAAAATTGTCATTCTTATTATCATGTTGATACTATGAATCTGTACAGTCAGTACTTCTAAATTTACCTCCATGTTCACCATTGTTTAATGTTCATTATTTCTTAGTACACCATATATATCTTACTATGGCATTATTTTTATACATCCTCAAATAAGCATGCAAAATCTCTTTTAGTGATGGACTATTGGGAGTAAACACAGTCAGTTGTTTTCAGAAAGTATTTTTACCATCTTTCTTGGAATAGTTTTCCTGGATATATAGTTCTATATTTTGAAATGTTTTCCTAGCTCTTTGAATGTGTTATGCTTCTGATTCCATTGTGGTTTTGCTAACCTGTCCATAGGCAGAAGTGTGATATTCAACCACATGTCTCAAATGAATGTAAAAATAAAATACCTGATTTATAGTGATTTCTGGTTGATAATTTTCATTTTCATGGCTGTATTGTAAAATAAGATAGCAATGTGATATCCTGAAAACATAGTTGGAAAGATGTGTGCAAAATATAATTCCTTTTTTTTTAGATGGTTTCAATTCATTCAGGATGATTTTTTTAGTATAGTTCTTTTTGATTTGCTCCCACTCCCATCTTCTTTCCACCAGTATATCTTTTATTCCATTCTTCTCCACTAACCTGTGTAGCTCTAAAACCCAGTTCCTTGTAGAGTTTATGATTAACCTCTCTATCCAAAATGTTATCCCCTTTCTTGTCCACATCTGCCCCCCTCCTTAAGATTGAGGAGTATCAAAGAAAAGGGGGACTGAAACCAAGCAGGACCAATAGTTTATAACAACTATAAATGGAATATAACCTTTAAAGATTGTGATTTGCTACATAGCATACCTATAATTATATTACACAGCAACTATACTTCAGTTTAAAAAACAGAGGTGTTGGTTCTTAATACTTCAACCAGGAGTATGGTCCCTAAGCTTCAGTTCAGTTCAGTCGCTCAGTCGTGTCCAACTCTTTGCGACCCCATGAATCGCAGCATGCCAGGCCTCCCTGTCCATCACCAACTCCCGGAGTTCACTCAGACTCACATCCATCGAGTCAGTGATGCCATATCCCTAAGCTTAGAGATCCTTAAACAAATAGTGATTTCTGTGCACATCTTTCCTCTTTGACAAGGACAACAGCTCTATTTTATTTAGCTACCTAACAGTGAAAAGTAGTGAAAGGGTTAGCTACTCAGTCATCTCTGACTCTTTGTGACCTCGTGGACTGTAGCCCACTAGGTTCCTCTGCCTATGGAAGTCTCCAGGCAAGAATACTGAAGTGGGTAGCCATTCCCTTCTCCAGGGGATCTTCCCAACCCAGGGAATGAACCCAGGCCTCCCGCATTAAAGGCTTATTCTTTACTGTCTGAGCCACCAAGGAAGCCTGCCTAACAGTAGAGACTTGTATTGTGCTAATTAAGAACCAGTTGACTGAAAGGGTCATTTGAGCCCTAAGAGCTGAGTAGCATTCTTTCTACTTAATTCCCCTCCTTCCCCACATGTTCTCTTGTAATTCTGTCTTTACTTAGCACTGGACCTATCAGAAATATCTAAGACACTTGATTAAAATGAAGATTCTAGGGATCATACTGAATAAAGCTACTAGGCACTGAGGCTCACCTGCTTTCACTACAGAACCTGCAAGTGAACCCAGCTGTAACACATAACCCAAGGCTTTATCAGGAGGAAACAACTAAATAGGTCCCTGAGACAGGAAGGGTGGACTAGAATCACTTAGAAAGAATCAGTACCTAGATCAAAAATTACTCTTATACTATCAAAAATGAACCAAAACCCAAAATGCCATATCACTTTTATTGAATACGTGCTGAAGCTCTAAGGGAAGATGTCACCTTCCACCAGTACTCCTGTGATCTGACAATTTAAGCTGTCCCCCGTGCTCTGAATCCTTTAAAAGCATCTTCTCTGGACAACACATGCCCCAAACTCCATGAAGTCTGCAGAAGTGATCCACATTTGCTTGAAACTGCTCAGAGAGGTCACAATGGAAGCACCAATCCATGCAGAGAAACATCTATCAGGAGAAGCAGTGATCTTGATGGGAGTGCCTCTGAAGGCCAGCTGTTGCAGTTCCTTCATAAGTCTTTCCTCAAGCCCAGGGAAGAGAGTGGTGCCCCCAGACAGAACAATTTCTGCAAAAAGATTCTTCTGGATATCAGTGTCACACTTCATAATGCTGCTGGAGACCATTTTTGATAGTCCTGGGTTGTGGACACCTAGGTGGTCAGGCGCAAAAAGAATCTCAGGTACCTGGTACAGTTGGTCCCCAAGGTGGATGACATTCCCATCTGGTAGCTTGTATTCTTTCTTGATCTCTTCTGGCTTCTTACAGATTTCTTTCTCTGGTTCCAAGGCAACATAGCACAGCGACTCTTTTATGTCATCCACTAAGGCCTTGTTGAGTATGCAAGGGTGATTATACCCACTAGCCAGGAGGAGTCGGGTGAGGTGCTCTGTGATGTCCCTGCCTGCCACATAGAGCTTGGTGACAGCATGAGGCAGGGAGTAACCCTCAAAGATGGGGACAGTGCAAGTGATCCCATCCCCACTGTCCACCACTAGGCCTGTGACAGAGGCAGAGGCATAGAGTGCTACGACCGCGTGGTTGGACAGGTAGAAGGCAGGCACATTGAAGGTCTCAAACATCACTTCTGTTGTCTTCTCGCGAGTCTCTCTTGGGTTCAAGGAGGGCTCAGTCATGAGCACAGGTCGTTGACAGGGTTTTACTCCCAGTTCCCACTCAAAAAGATACTTCCAGAGTTTCTCCATATCATCCCATCTTGTTACCAGTCCCCGTTCAATGGGATAGTGTAACTGCAAGGTCTCATACTGGAACAGGGCTTTTTCTCCCACAACATAATTTTTCTGATTGGCTTCTGGTAAAGCCATGTTGAATTTAGGGTGCCCCACGACAGAACTGATGACATGACGGGGCCCAATCTCTCCAGACATACCTACTTTGCAGAGTCTTGATCCATTGTCAAAAATTACAGCTGGAGTATCTAATGTGTATGGGTTAAACATGTCTGCAGGATGTTCTTCTGACCTTCACCAAAGTAAAGAAAGAACACGGCCACTGTGAGATAACATGTACCTTTGGAAGTTTATCAGCCACAGGATTCCAAAGCTCTCAGGTTGTCACTGAAGCAGAGCTAGCAGTCTGTCCCCTATCCCCATCCTCAACCCATGAATCTTGTGCCTTTTGAGGCAGTGCAAGGCCTGCTGTGGCAATTTCAGTGATGACCGCTCCCTATGTAATAATGTAACCAAGGCAACAATTGTTCTCAGAGAGCATCAGAGGGTGTTGAAGGGGCGGGGTCTCTGAGCCACCAGTGCTCCTAGCTTGGTGAGACTTGAAACAGAGGAAGGCAAACCATACCTCTGAACCTCTTTTATAAGTCTGAACATGAAGCAAAGGCCTAGCCTCAGAATCAAATGAAGTAGCCTAGCTGTAAGGTTGTCCCAGAAAGGCGGCTGCTATGCCCTGAGCTGCTGCTTGTGAGATGACAAGCATACTCTTTCCTTTGTTAATGGAAGTAACTAACCATCAAACACACATTCAGATTGGAATAAAGATGTCTATAATCCAGTTCTAGAGGTGCTCTTTCTTTTATTCCCCCTTATATTTCTTTTGTTTTAGAACAGTTTTACTGAGAAACATTTCATATATAATACTTTCACCCATTTATATAGTACATTTCCATGAATTTCAATATATTCACTATGTACAAACAGAAGTTGTTTAGAATATGTTCCCTGTACCCTTTAGCTATCACCTTCATCAGGCCATCCTCATGAGCTCTGAAGTCCACTAATATATGTTTTGTCTCTATATTTTTTCTGATTTTTCACTTAAATGGAATTGTACATATGGCCTTTCATGCCTGGCTTCATTTATTCAGCATACTTTATTCAAAGTTCTTCCATCTGAATATAAGACTTTTTAAATACTATTCAATAGCATAACATTTTTTTCCCACAGTATTTATTTGTAATCCCATCTTATTTCTGAAAGGTTGGTAGCAATATCTCCTTTTTTGAAATTTTTAAGAAAACTGGCATTTGGTTTAATTGATTCCTCTATTTTTTTCTATTCTCTATTTCAATCATATCTGTACTGTTTTTTAAAAATAATTTTATTCATTTTGCTTGCTTCAGTTTGCTCTTCTTTTACCTGTATGTTAAGNTAAGAAAACTGGCATTTGGTTTAATTGATTCCTCTATTTTTTTCTATTCTCTATTTCAATCATATCTGTACTGTTTTTTAAAAATAATTTTATTCATTTTGCTTGCTTCAGTTTGCTCTTCTTTTACCTGTATGTTAAGTTTGAAGGTTAGGCTATTGATGTAAAATCTTCTTCTTTAAAAAAAAATACAGACTGAGATGAATCATTTTATTTGTCAACTTGGCTGAGCTATTGTGCACAGATGTTTGGTCAAACAATACTCTGTAGGTTATTATGAAAGTATTTTGTATATGTGATTAAGATTTAAAAATCAGTTGGCTTAAATAATGGAGATTAATATCCATAAGATGGGTTAGCTCCATCCAAACAAAAGGCATTTAGAGCAAAAACTGAAGTTTATGGGAGAGGTAGGAATTCTGCCTCAATACTGTAATGTAAGAAACCTTCTTTAGTTTTTAGCCTCTTATCGCCCTATAAATTTCACTCAAGACTGTAATACTATCATGGTTTAATTTATGCGTCTACTTGACTTGGCTAAGAAATGGCTGGATATCTTATAGAACATTGTTTCTGAGTGTGTCCATAAAGGTGTTTCTAGTAGAAATTAGCATTTGAATTGTTAGATTGAATAAAGTGTAGCCTTATTAATGAAAGTGGGTATTATTCAAATTGCTGAAAGCCCTGAATAGAACAAAAAGACAGAGGAAAGACAAATTTGCGCTTGGTATCTCTGGGATACCCATCTTTTGACATTTGACATGATGGATATTCTTGTTTCATGGATCTTCAGACTTGAACCATAACTTGCACCACTGAATACCCTATTTATCAGATATTCAGGTTTGGGCTAGAACTGTATCACCAGCATTCCTAGGCCTCCAGATTACAGCTGGCAGTTGATGGAACTTCTTAGTATACAAAAATGCATGAATAAATATCTTTTAAGCTATATGTCTATTCTATTCTATTGGTTTTGTTTTTCTGGAAAATCCTGAAGAATAGAAACATCAACTCTTTTTTTTTTTCAGCTTCTTTGAGGTATACTTAATATACGTTTGCTATGGTGATCTGTGATCAGTGTTCTTTGATGTTACTCTTATAATTTTGGGGATGTACCACAACCACAAATCAAGTCCTTATAAGAAGGCAAAACTACAAAATGTATATATTTTGACCACTACACTGATCAGTCATTCACTGATCTCTTGACCTTTCCTGGAGCCTCTCAATTTCTGGAACACAAAAATATTGAAACTAGATCAATTAACAACCATACAATGGGGCTTCCCTGATGACTCGGTGCTAAAGAATCCACCTGCAAATGTAGGAGACTCGGGTTTGATCCCTGATCCAGGAAGATCCCACATGCCAAAGAGCAACTAAGCCTGTGCACCACAACTACTTAGCCTGTGTTCTAGAACCTGGGAAGTCATGACTACTGAGCCCAAGTGCTGTAATTACTGAAGCCTATGTGCCCTAGACTCTATGCTCCATAACAAGAGAAGCCACTGCAACGAGAAACCTGAAAAGTGCAATTAGACAGTAACCCCCACTTGCCACAACTAGAGGAAGCCTGTGTGTAGCAATGAAGACTGTGTGCAGCCAAAATAAATAAATAAAATTATTTTAAAAAATAACCATACAATAACCTCTAAGTGTTCAAATGAATGGAAGAGTCACACAACTCTCACTTGAAATCAAAAGCTAGAAATTATTAAGTTCAGTGAGGAAAGTATGCCAAAAGCTGGGATAGGCTGAAAGTTAGGCCTCTGGCACCAAACGGCCAAGTTTTGAGTGCAAAGGAAAAATTCTTGAAGGAAATAGAAAAGTGCTCATAAGATTTAAGGAAAGAGGCCATCTCCATCACGACAAAGTATAGGTGAAGCAGCAAGTGCTGATACAGAAGCTGCAGCAAGTTATCTAGAATACCTAGCTAAGATGATGAAGGTAGCTATGCTAAAAATCATTTTAGTCAATTTTCAATGGAGGTAAAACAGCCTTCAATCAGAAGACGTCAGCTAGGACTCTCATAGCGAGAGAGAAGTCAGTGCTAGTTTTAAAGTTTGAAAATACAAGCTGATTTTTTTGTTAGGGGTTAATGCAGCTGGTGCAGAAAAGGAAATGGCAACCCACTCCAGTATTCTTGCCTAGAGAATTCCGTGGACAGAGGAGCCTGGTGGGCTGCTGTCCATGGGGTTGCACAGAGTTGGACACAACTGAAGTGACTTAGCATGCATGCGTGTATTGGAGAAGGAAATGGCAACCCACTTCAGTATCCTTGCCTGGAGAATTCCAGGCACAGAGGAGCTTGGTAGGCTGCTGTCTATGGGGTCACACAGAGTCAGACACTACTAAAGCAACTTAGCAGCAGCATCAGCAGCAGCAGCAATGCAGCTGGTGACTTTAAGTTGAAGCCAAGGCTCATTTACTGTTTAGAAAATTCCAAGGCCCTTAAGAATTATGCTAAATTCACTCTGCCTGTGCTCTATGAAACAACAAAGTCTGGGTGACAGCACATCTGTTTACAACATGGTTTACTGAATTTTTTAAGCCCACCATTGAAATCTACTGCTCAGAAAATAAAAAAAAAAAAAACTTAAAAAATATTACAGTTCATGGATATTACAGCACCTGGTCACCCAAGAGCTCTGATGGAGATGTACAACAGGATTAATGTTGTTTTCATACCTACTAACATAATATCCATTCTGCAGGCCATGGATGAAGGAGTTATTTTGACTTTCAAGTCTTTATCACTTAAGAAATACATTTTGCAAGTCTATAGCTGCCATTGATAGGGGTTCCTCTGATGGATCTAGGCAAAGTACACTGAAAACCATTGGGAAAAGATTATGATACTGGATGCTTGGGGCTGGTGCACTGGGATGACCCAGAGGGATGGTACGGGGAGGGAGGAGGAAGGGGGTTCAGGATGGGGAACACGTGTATACCTGTGGCGGATACATGTTGATGTATGGTAAAACCAATACAATATTGTAAAGTAATTAACCTCCAATTAAATAAATTCATATTTAACAAAATGAAATAAAATATTGCAAAAAATATAATCCTAGAGCATTTAGCCATGTTTTCCTAAGATGTTCTGAAGGAATGCTAATTTATCTGTTAAAAGGTAGTGGATATCATTCTTAACACAGAGAGATTAAAGTCTCTAGATGCAGCAACACAACCCTCCGGGTAAACAGAGAAGGCTAACACAGTGACAGATGACTCAGTTCTGTTGTACATGGTAACTCAATCCATATCCTCTGGGTCACAGTTGGAGGTAACTTTCACGCATATGTGAATTTTCTTAATAAAACTGTTTATCAGTGTATCTCTTAAAGAAAAATTCACCACTCTAGGTACCATTAAGAAAATCTGTGATTCATAGGAAAGGATCAAAATATTAACATTAACAGGAGTTTGGAAGAAGTTGATTCCAAACCTCATGGATGACTTTGAGGGATTCAGGGCTTCAATGGAGGATGTAACTCCAGATGTGGTAGAAGTAGGAAGCATACTAGAACTAGAATTGCAGTCTGAAGGGATGACTGAATTGCTCTAACCTCATGATAAAACTTTAACAGGCAAGAAGGTGCTTCTCATGGATAAGCAAAGAAACTTTTGTCTTGATGTGGAATCTATTCCTGTTGGAAATGCTGTGAAGATTGTTGAAATGACAATAGAAGATTTAGCATGTTGCATACACTTGTGATAAAGCAGCATCAGGGTTTGAGAGAACTGACTCAAATTATAAAAGTTCTCTGGGAATAAATAGCTATCAAACATCAAGGATGTTTATAGCAGGTTTATTTATAACTGCCAAAATGTGTAAACAACCAAGATATTCTTCAGTAGGTGACTGGATGGAGTACGTTACATTCAATCAATGGAATAGTTTTCAATGCTAAAAATAAACAGTCTGTCAAGTCATGAAAAGACATGGAGAAAACTTAAGTGCATCCTGTAAGTGAAAGATGCCAATCTGAAAAGGCTACATATTGTATGATTCCAACTATATGACGTTCTGGAAAAGGCAAGATTATGAGACAGTAAAAAGTAAAAAATCAGTGGTTTCCAGAGGTGCGGGCATGAGGTGGAGGAGGTATGATTAGGCAGAGCACAGAGAATTTCTAGGCCAGTGGAAATCCTGAAACTTTAAATCTGTTGAAGAGTAAATTTCAGTTTGCCCTTACTTCCAACACTTGGCAACCACCATTCTACTTCCTGCTCCTATGAGTTGTACTATTTTAGATACCTCATGTAATTAGAATTATGTAATAATTTTCCTTTTGTGATTGGCTTATTTTACTTAGCATAACGTCTAAACATTCATCCATGCTGTCACATATGCCAACATTTCACTCATTTTAGCTGAAAAATATTTATTGTGTTGGTATACCATATTTTCTCTATCTACTCATCTGCTGATAGAGATTTAGGTTTTTTCCAAAACTTGAAAACTATGAATAATGTTGCAATAAACATGAGAGCATAAATATCTCTTCCAAATTCTAAATTATTTTGGGTACTCAGAAGTGGGAAAATGTATCATATGGTAGTTACAGTTTCAATATTTGAGAAAACCCCATACTTTTTCCATCACAGCCACACCATTTCATATTCCCATCAAAAATGTAGAAAGGTTCCAATTTTCCCACATTTTTATTAACACTTGTTAACCTGTATGTTTCTTTTTGATTATAGACATCCTAATCCTGAGGTAATCTTTCCTTGTGGTTTTGATTTGTATTGGCCTGATGATTAGTTACATTGAGGATGTATTCATATACGTGTTGACCATTTCTATGTCTTCTTTGGAGATATGTCTATTTAAGTCCTTTATCCATTTTTTTAATCAGGCTATTTTCTTTTTTGGTATTACATTGTGGGAATTCCTTATATATTTTGGAGATTAACACATTATCAGATATATGGTTTGAAAATGTTGTTTCCTATCCCATAGTTTCCTTTTCATTCTATTCATATGTCCTTTGCTGTGCAGAATCATTCAGTTTGATATATTTATACTTATTAATTTTGTTTCTTTTTCTGCCTGTGATTCTAGTGTCAGATCAAAAAAATCATTGCCCAGAGCAATAACATGAAGCTTTCTCCTGCATCTTCTTCTAGGAGTTTTACAGTTTCAGGTCTTTTAAGAATTCAATCCATAATGAATTGACATTTTTTGTGTACAAGTAAGATAAAGGTTTAGTTTCAATCTTTCATATGTGGAAATCTAGTTGTTGCAGCACCCTTTATTGAAGAGACAATCCTTTGTACATCATGTGATCTTGGCACCTTTGCCAAAGATCAGTTGATCATATATATGTGGATTTATTTATGGTTTTTCTAATCTGTTCCATTGGTCTCTATGTCTATCTTCATGCCAATATCATGCTGTTTTATCACTGCAGCTTTTTAATAAATTTTGAAATCAAACTGTGTGATACCTCCAACTTTATTTTTCTTCCTGAAGATTGCTGTGGCTATTTGGAGTCCTTTTCAAATCTGATAAGCCTTGTTCTGTGATCCCTTCACTTTATGCTTATCTGTGCCCTTAAAGTTGAAAGGAGTCATGTAGGCATCATATCAGTCAGTTCAGTTGCTCAGTCGTGTCTGACTCTTTGCAACATTATGGACTGCAGCATGCCAGGCCTCCCCGTCCATCACCAACTCCCTGAGTTTACCCAAACTCATGTCCATTGAGTCAGTGATGCCATCCAACTATGTCATTCTCTGCCATCCCCGCCTTCTCCCACCTTCAATCTTTCCCAGCATTTGGGTCTTTTCAAATGAGTCAGCTCTTTGCATCAGGTGGCCAAAGTATGGCTATTTGGAGTCCTTTTCAAATCTGATAAGCCTTGTTCTGTGATCCCTTCACTTTATGCTTATCTGTGCCCTTAAAGTTGAAAGGAGTCATGTAGGCATCATATCAGTCAGTTCAGTTGCTCAGTCGTGTCTGACTCTTTGCAACATTATGGACTGCAGCATGCCAGGCCTCCCCGTCCATCACCAACTCCCTGAGTTTACCCAAACTCATGTCCATTGAGTCAGTGATGC
Organism: Oreotragus oreotragus; assembly: GCA_006410675.1. Taxonomy (NCBI): domain Eukaryota; kingdom Metazoa; phylum Chordata; class Mammalia; order Artiodactyla; family Bovidae; genus Oreotragus; species Oreotragus oreotragus. Next base: position 161,433 of record SJYX01008837.1, read on the forward strand.
CATCCAACTATGTCATTCTCTGCCATCCCCGCCTTCTCCCACCTTCAATCTTTCCCAGCATTTGGGTCTTTTCAAATGAGTCAGCTCTTTGCATCAGGTGGCCAAAGTACTGCAGTTTCAGTTTCAGCCTCAGTCCTTCCAATGAACACTCAGGACTGACCTCCTTTAGGATGGACAGGGTGGATCCTGTCTCTTATACACATCTCAATTTGGAAAACTCAGCAGTGGCCACAGGACTGGAAAAGGTCAGTTTTCATTCCAATCCCAAAGAAAGGCAATGCCAAAGAATGCTCAAACTATGGCACAGTTGTACTCATCTCACACGCTAGTAAAGTAATGCTCAAAATTCTCCAAGCCAGGCTTCAATAATATGTGAACCATGAACTTCCAGATATTCAAGCTGGATTTAGAAAAAACAGAGGAACCAGAGATTAAATGGCTAACATACATTGGATCATCAAAAAACAACAGAGTTCCAGGAAAACATCTACTTCTGCTTTATTGACTATGCCAAAGCCTTTGACTGTATGGATCACAACAAACTGTGGAAAATTCTTCAAGAGATGGAAATATCAGACCACCTTACCTGCCTCCTGAGAAGTCTGTATGTAGATCAGGAAGCAACAGTTAGAACTGGACATGGAACAACAGAGTGGTTCCAAATTGGGAAAGAAGTACAACAAGGCTGTATATTTTCACCCTGCTTATTTAACATATATGTGGAGTACATCATGAAAAATGCCAGGTTGGATGAAGCACAAGCTGGAATCAAGATTGCCCGGTAAAATATAAATTACCTCAGATACACAGATGACACCACCCTTATGGCAGAAAGCAAAAAAGAACTAAAAAGCCTCTCAATGAAAGTGAAAGAGGAGAGTGAAAAAATTCACTTAAAATTCAACATTCAGAAAAGTAAGAGGATGGCATCTGGTCCCATCACTTCATGCAAATAGATGGTGAAACAATGGAAACAGTGGCAGACTTTATTTTGGGAGGCTCCAAAATCACTGCAAATGGTGACTGCAGCCATGAAATTAAAAGACGCTTGCTCCTTGGAAGAAAAGTTATGACCAACCTAGATAGCATATTAGAAAGCTGAGACATTACTTTGCCAGCAAAGGTCCATCTAGTCAAAACTATAGCTTTACCAGTAGTCATGTATGGATGTGAGAGTTGGAGTATAAAGAAAGCTGAGCGCCAAAGAATTGATGCTTCTGAACTGTGGTGCTGGAGAAGACTTGAGAGTCCCTTGGACTGCAAGAAGATCAAACCAGTGCATCCTAAAGGAAATCAGTCCTGAATATTCATTGGAAGGACTGATGCTGAAGCTGAAGCTCCTATACTTCAGCCACCTGATGCAAAGAACTGACTCATTGGAAAAGACCTTGATGCTGGGAAAGATCGAAGGCAGGAGAAGGGGATGACAGAGGATGAGACAGTTGGATGGCATCGCTGACTCAACATACATGAGTTTGAGCAAGCTCTGGGAGCTGGTGATGGACAGGGAGGCCTGGCATGCTGCAGTTTAGAGGGTCACAAAGAGTCAGACACGAGTGAGCAACTGAACTGAATTCAAGTAGTGAACAAATGCTAAGGAGAAAAAGATAAAACAAGATAGCAGGAATGTAAAATGTTGCCTATAGGGGAACATTTCAATAGGGTAATCACAGAATGTCTCACTGAAGGTGAGAAGGTGGCTTTTGAGAGGAAAGCTCAATGGACTAAACTAGCAAAGCAAATATTTGGGGAAAAGAACATTCCAGACAAGGGTAACAGTAAGTGCAAAGGCCCTGGGGTGGGTGCCTGTCTGAGGTGTTTGAGGAGTAGCAAGGAGGCTGGCTCACTAGGGTAGAAAGAAGGAGGGAAGAGGATTAATGGATAATGTGAAGCAGACCATAAAGGCCTTGTGGATTATACAAAGAACTTTCATTGTAGAAGACCAATATGACATGAATTTAGTAGGCTCACTTTGAATGCTGTGTTGAAATACACTGCAGAGGGGGCAAGGGCAGAATAGGAAGGCCAGTTGGGGGACTTTTGCAACATTCAGGAGAGAGAGGAGTCAAGGATGGTATCATGTTTACTGATTTTTTTCAGTCTGTTTGTTTCAAAATTTTTTCTGTAAAGAGATCTTTAAAAACAAAATGTGTAAAGTATGTTATTGTGAAAACTATCACCCTAAAGTTCTTAGACCTCAGAGTCTCTTTTAATAACACATTTAAGCCCTGAGTCCCAGAGAATAAACAACTGAAGTTTACCAAAATGAAGGTTTAAGTGCCAGCTGTATACCCCTCTTTCATCACTTAGTTACCAGATTTATACAACTGAGTAGGAAAGTAGAAAATAGTTACTGTGCCAAGAGCCAGCTCATTAGCAAAGACCCTGATGCTGGGAAAGATTGAGGGCAGGAGAGGAAGGGGAAGACAGAGGATGAGAGTGTTGGATGGCATCACCTACCTACTCAGTGGACATCAGTTTGAGCAGACTCCGGAAGATAGTGAAGGACTTAGCAACAGCGCAACAACAAAACCTCAAACACAATTCCTTGAGATTTTTTACTTCGTGTGAACTCTTTTTTTTAAAAAAATAATTAATTAATTAATTTTTATTTATTTGGCTGCACCGGGTCTTAGTTGCAGCACACAGGATCTTCCCTCTTCATCGCGATTTGTAGGTTCTTTTAGTTGCGGTCTGTGAACTCAGTTGCCATATGTGGGATCTAGTTCCCACAACAGAGACTGAATCTAGGCCCCTGGAGTCTTAGCCACTGGGCCACTGGGGTAGTCCCTCGTTTGAACTCTTAAACTATGGTTGCCACATGAAAATCAGGATGCTCAGTTAAAATTTAATTTCAGATAAAAAATGAATAAGTACTCAAAAATAATTTTTTGAGTGTATTTCAAATGTTGCACGGACAATACAAAAAAAAAATCATCCATTGGTTATCTGAAATTCAAATTAAGTGGCGTTCTGTATTTTTTCATTGATACATTTGGTGACTTGCTCCCAAACTGATTAGATTTTTTTTTTTTTTGGATCAGATTTTTAATATTTTCTCTGTTCCACATTATGCCTTACCTTTCTGGTGAGGGTGGCGGCGGAGGAGGAGGTGTAACTAGCTTAGACTGGAAGTGAGAGGCTTCTTTTCTTTTGAATAATCTTTTCGCTTTGGCTTTTAGCTTTCTTCTTCGCTGCTTGAATTTGGGCATGGTTTCTGTAGAGAAAATATTTACATCTTTTATTGAATAATAATATACAGAAAAAAATATAATTTTTGACTGTATAGGTCAATGCATTATCACAAAATGAACACATCCTTGTAGCCACCATCTTGGTTAGCAAACAGGTTGTCACCGCCAGCAACCCAGAAGTCCACCTGAAGCAGGAGATAGAGGGACCCTAGGCTGAGCAGCTGGACTCTGCCCCCGGTAGACAGATATTACTTTTCTTTCCTTTTTGGCTGCACTGGGTGTTTGTTGTGGCACAAGGGGGCTCCTCTATTTGCAGCAAGCAGGCTTAGTTGCCCTGCAGCATGTGAGATCTTAGTTCCCCAACCAGGGACTGAACCTGTGTGCCTTGCATTAGAAGACAGATTCTCAACCACTGGATCACCAGGGAAGTCCTGACAGATGTTTCAAGATAAAGATAATGGCAGGGCAAGGAAGAGTTGAGTCCTGTTTAGATAAAAGGTAGAGACCTATTTCTCATTCTTGAGGTCAAGGAGGCTCCTAAGCTATGCATGTGCAGAAAAGATCCTCAGGGGAAGGGAAGCCAGACCATATTATGTTCTGTAATGCAGGAAAGCACCAAATCCAAATTTGTAACTTCTCAGAGGCTCTTGCACTGGAATCCATTTTGGCTAAATGATGCACATCCATACAAGGGAGGGCCCTGGTGTTGTTCAGTCGCTAAGTTGTATCTAACTCTGCGACCCCATGGACTGCAGCACGCAGGGGATCCCTGTCTTCACTATCTCCTGCAGTTTACTCAAACTCATGTCCATTGAGTCAGTCATGCCATCCAACCATCTCATCCTCTGTCTCCCCCTTCTCCTGTCCTCAATCTTTCCCAGCATCAGGGTCTTTTCCAATGAAAGGAGGGCCCTGACCCAGACTAAATAGGGACTCAAAGTCAAAGCAAGATGATTGGCCAGAGGACACCAGGAAGAACTGACCCTGGATAAGCAATTTAATCCACCTCGAAAGTGTGCTGCTTTCTCTCTCTCAGCCTGCCTGTGCTTTCTCTACAGGTATCTTCTCTCCTAATAAGCACGTTACTTGCCTCACTGCTTTTCACCTCTTTGCTGAAATCTTTCTTCAAAGCAGACAAGTGCCAGGCTGAGCGCTGCGGCCCAGGTTCGGTCCTTGGTCAGGGAACTGAGGTCCCACTTCAAGCCATCACAGGCTGTGGCAACCCCAGAGCCACCTGAGATCACCCTGAACTGGGGGAAAAGTTAAACTCAGATCTAAACCATCTCTGAAAATACCTCGGCTTTGGCGTTATGTTACTCTAATTTTGTTTTGGTTTTGTTTTGCTACTCTTTTGTTCAGTCAAGTAAATTTCTTCATAATGAAATCAAGCAGGACCTTGCAGGGCCTTCCCAATGCCAAAGGCCTTTTTTTGGTCTCATTTGTCTTGTATGTAAAAAAAAAAAAAGGCTTCAGTCTCCCAGATGTCCCTCAAGTTCCAAAGAGCAGACTCAAACAGCTACTAATTAGAGAAGTGAGGGAATGCAGAATCAAAGGAAAAGCAGTCGAGCAACAAAAAAAAAGTAATAAGAGCTTAAAATAGTTCAGAGATAAAACAGTCACAAAACTAATTCTTCCTCATGGGATATATATAACAACTGATGCATATCTTTGTGTTGTCTTGCAGAAACTAAGGACACCCCTGCACCCCGCCAACCCAGGTGACTATATGCTGACCACAAGCACTTAGACCCCAAACTGGTTAGAACCATAAATGTTGATGATTAAGATTCCCTAAACATCACCTTATTACCTTACCACCAAGTAAACAGAAGAAAGTCCACCAGCTGAGCAGGCACCCTATGACCCTCAGCCTTAATGCTGCCTTGACAAGTCTTTGCCTGGGTTTCCCTGGAGGTTCAGATGTTAAAGACTTTGCACTGCAGGGTGTGTGCTTTTGTTCCCTGGTCAGGGAATTCCCACATGCCAGGTGCAGTAAGACCAAAAAAATAAAAATAAAAAAACCCTTGCCTGAAAGCCAGTGAGATCAGATCTTTTGAGCATTAGCTGCCCTTTCTCCTTGTTTGGTATCTTGCAATAAACACTGCAGTTTCCTTCACCACAATGTAGGGTCAGCTGATGAGCTGCGCTCTGAGTTGGGCAAGTGGATCTGAATTTGGTTTGGTAACAATAACAGAGAAGATAAGAAGGCAACAGTTGGATAGTGTCAGTTTTTAAAAGGAAGTAAATTTCTTTGCTAGTAACATTTACGGAGCATCCATGGAACTTGGCGGAGCTGGTAGTGAAAGAAAAACAAAATTAACCTTTTATTGGATGCCCATTTACTTTTAGGCGCCTTCACATACAATTTTTCAGTGAATCTTCATTGTTGTGCAAGGTATTTTCCCTGAGTAAGAAAATTTTCGTGACCATTTAGATCCGAATAAATCGAGGCTTAGAAAGATAAAATGATTTATCCAATGGAATGCACTAAAGCATTAAGTTCAAATCTGTAAGTCTCCAAAGACCATGTTTGTCCTAATACACTGTGATGCAGTAGTGGAACAGGTGATATACAAGATAATAATAACTACTCCAAATCTAAGATATGAGTGTTTCAAAACATTTATTTTAAAACACTTTTAAACAGTCATATATTGATATTGGTGAGTGTTATCCCTGGTGGCTCAGTGGTAAAGAATCTGCCTGCAATGCAGGAGATGCAGATTCGATCCCTGAGTGGGAAGATCCCCTGGAGGAGGGCATGGCAACACACTCCAGTATTCTTGCCTGGAGAATCCCACAGACAGAGGAGCCTGGCAGGCTGTAGTCCATAGGGTCATACAGAGTTGGATACAGCTTAGGCGACTTCTCATCACAGCATATTGATATCAAGGGGCGAAAGAGGGGTGGGAGATGAATTGAGAGATTGGGATTGACATTGTATACACTACTATGCATAAAACTGATAACTAATGAAAACTTTAGTTCCTCTAAAGGAACTCTACTCAAGGCTCTGTGGTCACCTCAATGGGAAGGAAATCCAAAAAAAAGGGGATCTATGTACATGTATAGCTGATGCACTTTGCTGTACAGCAGACAGTAAGACAACATTGTAAAACAACTATACTACAACAAATTAATTAAAACTAAACAGTAACTAGTATATTTAGATTTTATTTCAAATCCTTTTCTGAAGAAAATTAAGTCAGAGCTGGCTTGACGTGAAGGACCTCGCTGGTTTTAGTTGTTGCTACCTGAGGAACAAAGAAACAGAACTAAAAATGGTCTCAAGGGCTGGGCCTCCTTCTCTTCGAACTTACATTTGAATAGGAACAATTGGTCTTTAAAATACACATTCATTCCACATTTGTTCACCCTGTAACCCTCCAGCACTTGGTATGCAGCTCTAGGCTTGCTTAACTCCCAGATTCCAAGGACTGAAGAACCTCCCCCAGCCCCACTGTAGGTTTTCAAGACTAAGAAATGCTTTAGTTCCAAGAACGCTGCACTTACAGAGGCCACCCTTCATGGCAATGGGTGACAGCACGTGTATCAACAACCGTTTTAGAAGTAAAGATTCTTGATAGCATCTTATTTAACTAATTGCCAGGCCTCCGATTAACAACCTTTTTCTTAATTGTTCTTAAAGGCTTCGGAGACATACCTCAAGACAGCTGATTTCACATTTATTATATCACTTTTCCTTTCCACTAAAGTAATGAAGGAAGGCTAAACAGGGATTGTTAAACACAAGGGATGTGTAAAAGATTGATTTAAAAAAAACTGTAAAGCAAAAATACTCTAAATGAAGATATTTAGGAAAGCCCCAGGAAGCAACAAAAAACTTATGGTTGCTAGAAAAGAAGTTAAACCCCATCAAATCCACGGCCAAGACTATTTTATGAAGAAACCTCTATCCAAGGCACAGAGTTCACTGACTAGGATTCCCCTGCATCTGAGATTTCCATAGTAACCTCCCCTCACTGTCTTTCAGCTGCTCCTTCATAGCCCTCCCTCCTCTGTTCCTGTTTCCTATCTAGGATCAAACTGACAAAGAGAACCGGCCTCCTGCTTCCCTTTTCCCTATATTCACCAATCCCTCAGTTATGAAAACAGACTTTAAAAGGAGCTGGACATTCTGGTTAAACTCGGTAGACTGACTCTCTACCTCAACCTGTACTTTAATGATGTGCTGGGATTGGTACTTACTGTTACATTTTTAGGAAGTCTGTGAGCCAGTTGTTAAATCTACCATTTAAATTATATAAACTTATAATTAGGTAATTTAGATTTTAGGTAATTTAGATTTTAAAAGGTATTTATAAGTATATAAAACTCAGCATTTCATTAAGGTTTTACTAATATGTATGCTCTTAATGTTTTTAACTTATTTTAGCTATACAGTAAAAATGCTTTAGATATATTACTTCTCATTTCCTCCCAATGCCACATTCAAGAACTTCATATTGGAAACTTAAAAACTGGCCATGATGGCAGAATTTATACCATGGCTATTATAAAAAGTGAAGTCGCTTAGTCGTGTCTGACTCTTTGTGACCCCATGGACTGTAGCCCACCAGGCTCCTCCATCCTTGGAATTTTCTAGGCAAGAGGACTGTAGTGGGTTGCCATTTCCTTCTCCAGGGGATCTTCCCAACCTGGGATCAAACCCGGTCTCCTGCATTGCAGGCAGATGCTTTACCATCTGAGTCACCAGGGAATCCCTATTATAAAATACTACAAATTTGGGAATCCTCTGGCAGCCCAGTGGTTAGGATTCCACATTTCCACTGTAGGGGGCATGGCTTCGATACTTGGTAGGGAAACCAAGATCCCTCAAGCTTCAGGGTCAAAAAAACCCCAAACACAAACCCCTACAAATTAGGGCTTGATTTATTATTTTGTTCACTGTTAAGAAAGTGATGAGGACTTCTCTGGCAGTCCAGTGTTTAAGGCTGTGTGCCAGTGCAGGGGGTATGGGTTTGACGCCTGGTCAGGGAACTAAGATCCCACATGCTGTGCAACACGGCCAATGAATAAATAAACAAATTAGTAAAAAAAAGTGATAAAAATGTTAATAGGGCAGATTAAACTTAAGAGTATATCTTGTTTGTAGTCATTACATTTTGAACAGCAGAAAAACTGAGGAGTATTACTCCAATATCTGAAAATGATTATTTATCAGAAATTGCCTACTGAAATGAAGTTCCAACATAAATCTTTGTGTTTCACATTTGTCTTACTTCACAGAGTAAATGAAAATATTAACCGAGATTCCTATCAGGACTAAGCTTGTTCATAGACTGCAACCATAGGTTGGTGACAAATGAAGTCTATAAAAAAAAATCAGTAATAGCATTTTGTGAGAATCAATTGGCTATACAAAATTTATAAGAAAAGGTGTACTCGCTTCTGAAACATCATGAAGAAGACAGTAAAGGAATAAAAAAGGCATAAACTCATAGGACAAAGAATAGGAACAGATATTGTAATAGATGATATGTGTGATCTGAATCCTGGAAAATGGAACAGTGCTAACTGACTTGTTAGAACAGAGGAAAGCTGAGGCTCGACTGGATGGTAGACAAGCCAAGAGAAAGCAAGACAAATCCCAGAACTCGGAGAAGTTTCAGACTTGAAAGCACCAAGTCCCTTTGAAGGTTTGGGGTAGGGCTTAACTGGATTAATTAAAAGTCTTAACGACTGGATAGACCTTTGACGTCTTCCCTCCAGTCCATGCCGCTAGGCAGTGTCCTGGTTTTCATTTTATGGACAAGTCTATTCTCTGGAGAAGTTAGAGTTGCTGAATTTGGGTCACCGGGCATAGCAGGGTCATGTCTATGTCTCTATTCAGAAGACAGGGGATGGTCCTAAACTAAAAAGTGAGACACTCAATTCCCTTCCTCAGCTCAGCTCCCCAAATACAAGCCACCCAAGTTTAATTCCTGGCCTCAAAACCCCACACTTCTCATTCCTCCTGGAGGAGACTAGATTCTTCTCCAGCGAAACTGGCTGTAGCTTGACAATATCCACATCCGCTACTTTGCGCTGCCAACCAACTATCTTTTTTGTGTCCTTCTTTGACATATAACAGCCAAGGATCATCAATCATTTTAGGAAGAGTGTTAAATATGAAGAACAGAGACCAAAATAAACAGAGAGGGAAATGGAAAGAATGTAGAAAGTAGAAGAAAACTTAAAAAAAAAAACACACACACAAAACTTCAGGCTCTGGAACCTCCACTGGAGGAGCAGCAAATTTGAAAATGATATGGACGAGGATGGGGGAAAGGAAGGAGAGGGTGAGATGAATGGAGAGAGTAGCATGGAAGCTTATATACTAACATATGTAAAATACACAGTCAAAGGCAATTTGCTGTATGACTCAGGGAACTCAAACTGTGGCTCTGTAACAATCTAGAGGGAAGGGACACATGTACACCTATGGCTAATTCATGTTGATATATGACAGATATCAAACCAGTATTGTACAGCAATCATCAATCAATTAAAAATAAATTTAAAAAAGGATAAAGGCCAAAAAAAAAAAAATCGAGATCTTGCATTCTTCAAAAAGGAAAAGATAGTTTTTAAAATTAAAAATAGTAGAAACTTAAAAAATGTAATAGAACAGTTTGAAGATTAAAGTTTTAGATGAGAACAGAAAAAAATGGAGAGAATTTTATCAAATAAAAAAATACAAAAATATTCCCCAGAACTGAAGGACTTGAATTTCCAGACTGAAATTATACTGAAATTACTCAGCATAATTTGAATAAAAATGCATATTGAGGCACGCCATCATTTAGAACACCAAAAGTAAAGAGGATGTTCTAAAAGTTTCCAGAGAAAACACAGCCTAGATACAGAGGCCTGAGAATAGAATGACATCAGAGTTCAACAGCCATCCTGCAGTTCTGATGGAGAATGTTTACAATCCTATATCTGGCCAAAATTTCAGTCAAGTGTGAGAACAGAAGTGAGATAATAATGGGAATTTTCAGAATAATGGTGACCATAAGTCCTTGGAAGACAGTTTTGCAGTGGGCCCAAGGCAGGGGTTAGTGAACCTTTCCTGTGAAGGGCTAGATAATAAATATTTTAGGCTTTACAAGCCATCAACCACTCAACTCTGCATCAAAATAGCCATGGACAATGACTATGGCTGTAATCCAATAAATGTTATTTATGGCTACTGAAATTTGAATTTCATAGAGTTTTCATATGTCACAAAGTATTATCCTTCTTTTGTTTTTCCCACCTACTACAAATTGTAAAAACCATTCTTAGCTCATGAGACCTATAAAAATACTAGTTTATTGACCCTTTACTTAGCCAGTGAAATAAGCAAGTGTAACAGAGGGCTTCAGCAGGAAAAAAAAAAAAAGAAAGGCAATAGATAAATTACCTAGTGCATTTGAATATTCTGAGTGGAGTTTATTATTTTTCTGTAAAGTTTGGCCCAGGTTACTGAGAAGTGCTTAAAAAAATAAACATATAAACAATGTCTAGGAAAAAGCTGTATAAGAAAATAAATGAAATCATAGTTAACACGTAATGATCAGCTGTTATACAATATTTTATAGTATAAACATTGATATTTATTTAATTAAAAATTATGACACAGGACATTATAAAACTCTTAGAGGCACACATAGGCAGAACACTCTTGACACAAATGACAGCCAAAAATTATGACACAGGTATATTGGGAAGACAGAAGAAAGTAGCAATTAGCAGTTCTCTAAATGTATACAGAGTTTAACCTTGGGGGAAAAAAGAAATAGTACAATATTATAAACATATTACTTAGAAACATGGAGGTAAACACCAGAAAATAATCACAAAAGTGGATAATGTTGCCTTTGGGCAAATGGGGACCAAGATTATAGACAGAGGACTCAGAGGACTACCATTTCTCGTTTATGTGTTTCTTTCTAATAAGCCTTGGAGTAGTATTGGACAGTTTACCTTTGGCATAAACTATTAGCTGGAAAAATACCACCCTTCTGAAAGTGGGTCATCTCTTTCTAGCCATTTCCTGGTGGTTGTTCCAGTGCCTATGCATTCAGATTTCTAAAGAATTCTACATATTCCAGTATATATCATTTGGGAAATTTTTTGATGAAAAAAAAAATCTAAGAATGAAATAATATTTTCTCTTATCTCTTCTGTATGTGTGTGTCCTGGGCCCTGGGTCATTATTACTATCTAATAGCCTTCTAATTAAATATAGTAATTGACACAAGTAGAATTAAGAGAATATGTCTTTTCTGTCAGGATAGAAAGATGCAGTCTGAGATATTTTCTAGATTAACATTGTGTTAAAAAATCATCATGGCTTTTCCAAAATTAGAAGATAATGAATTCTCACCTCAAATAGGACAGAGGATTCAGCAAGCTAAGGTTTCTTTTACTATCATTGCTTTATTAAAAGCTTTAGATACTCTGTAGAGGATAACTGTTCAATTAATAGCATATATAGCAATCTTTATCTAGATGAGACATGTACTGTCTCCTTTCCAAAAGGGTAATGAGACTTACAAATTCCTTTTGATAGATTAGGTGGGATTCCAACTGCTAACACTAGATAGAAATTCATTCTTTCATGATGACTCAAAGCATTTTTCTTATTTTTGTAAATTGAAACATACATTTCCATTTTATTTACTTTGCTTTGAAAAGAATTTAAGGCCAATTAAAAAAAAACAAACAACCTGTACCACAACATGATTAAAAAAAAAAAGTGAGGAAATAAGAATATTCCATTATAGAATAGACTATATTAAAAAAGTATTCATATACACGAATCAGAAATATTTCTCTAAGTCATCCTGTCCCTTCTCCTTACCATCACTCCCTTTTCTGTCTTCTGTCTTCAGTTGACGTCACTATTTTCCCCTGGGCTCCCTCTTGTTGTCTTTTGATATAGTCTATTTTCCCCTACTCCTTTGTTTTTTGCTTGTACTGGGTCTTTGTTGCTGCATAGGCTTTCCTCTAGTTACAGAGAGCGGAGGGTACTCTTGAGTTGAGTCTGAGGGCTTCTCATTGTGGTGGCCTCTCTTGCTGCAGAGTGCAGGTTCTAGGCGCATGGCCTTCAGTGGTTGCAGCCCATGGGCTCAGTAGTTGCTGCTCCCGGGCTCTGGAGCACAGATTGAACAGTTGGGGTGCATGGACTCAGTTGCTCCTTGGCACGTGGGTTCGTCCCAATCAGAGATTGAATACGTGTCTCCTGCATTGGCAGGTGGATTCTTTACCACTGAGCCACCTGGGAAGCCCTCCTCTATCCTTTTTTTTTTAATTAAAAAAATTATTTTTTAACTTTACAATACTGTATTGGTTTTGCTATACATCAACATGAATCTCCTCTACTCTTAACTTTGAAAAATTTCAAAGCTTGAAAAAATGTATAAGAATAGAATAATTAACATTTATATCACTCACACAGATTCACTTTCTTTACCACTGAGCCACCTGGGAAGCCCTCCTCTATCCTTTTTTTTTTAATTAAAAAAATTATTTTTAAACTTTACAATACTGTATTGGTTTTGCTATACATCAACATGAATCTCCTCTACTCTTAACTTTGAAAAATTTCAAAGCTTGAAAAAATGTATAAGAATAGAATAATTAACATTTATATCACTCACACAGATTCACCAATTGTTACTGGTTAGCTATTTCTCTTTATAGGGGTATATGTGTAATGTATAATGTATACATTATATACACTATATATATATACAATATATATATATAACCATGTGTATGTGTGCTAAGCTGCTTCAGTTGTGTCCAACTCTTTTTGACCCTATGAACCGTAGCCTGCCAGGCTTCTCTGTCCATGGGATTCTGCAGGCAAGAATACTGCAGTGGGTTGCCATGCCCTCCTCCAGGAGATCTTCCTGACCCAGGGGTCAAACCTGCTTCTCTTATGTCTCCTGCATTGGCAGGCGGGTTCATTACCACTAGTGCCACCTGTGAAGCCCCATCTAACCATGTATTTATATATAATTTATGTAATTTTTATATATTACATTATACACACACCCCTGTACAAAAAATAACAGTTGGTGTTATCTAGGTGCATGATTTATGATCCACTAGGTACTATGGTAGGTACGGGATACAATTGTGAGGAAGACCAACATTTCCTGTCCTTATGGAATGTTTACTGGATGTTTACATCATCTCTTTTGTGCCTCCATAGCACTCCTTTTCACACACCCTTATTGTGACATTTCCCAAAGAAAGGCAATGCCAAAGAATGCTCAAACTACCACACAATTGCACTCATCTCACATGAGTTGGACACGACTGAGCGACTGAACTGAACTGAACTGATTATTCTCTCTTACACTGTTCCTTTGTTCCGTATTGGTATACTTTTATTCACTTCTCTTTATTTTGAGTTCATCTGCTATAGGATTTATTTATTTATTTATTTTGGTTACCCTGAGGCTTGCTTGAAACATCTTATTGATATAATAGTCTATTTTAAGCTAATAAAAACTTAACTTCGTTTACATGCAAAAACTCTACCTTTTGCTCCCTCCCCACATAATATGCATTTGATTTCACATTTTACTTCTTTTTATACTGTGTATTTTATTGTTATTTTGAGTTTTCTGCCTCTTAAGTCCTATAAATATTCATATCATTAGGTTCTGTTTCTGGAGATTGACTTTATTTGTTTTTTTGGGGGGTACATTCCATATTTCTTAGTTTTCCTTCACCCTTGTGTTGATATCTGCATACTGAAGAAAATACTCAGTTCTCCCAAGTGTTCACAGATCGACCTTGTACAGGAGGAAACTCTCACCAATTAATCTGGTAAGAGATTCTAGGAGCCTCTCAAAACTTTGTGCTGGTTCAAATCGCCATCACTGTTTTTAGTGACCCCCCCTGCCATGTAAAGTAGTTTGATCCTATCAATGGTCTGAGATGGGTGAGACAAAATCCAATCCCCTAAGTAGCCTCTAGACCTGTATATGTGATCCAATTCTTTACTTCACCAGATAGAAACATAATCTGATATTTTATCCACTCATTCTGTGCAGACTATGATAAGTACTTGTATTCTAGCCCAAATGACTATATGTTCTCAGGGAGACCAGTGAGACAGGTTAAGACAGAAACCAGTACTTTTGGAATCCCTAGAAAAGTTTGAATGTTAGACATGTGGGCAAATATTTCATCTTCCAGGAAGAAACCAAAAGCTGAAGGTTTCCTTCCAATCATATGGCACTATGCCAGAGGCAAGAATTCCAATGAGAGGGCATCTTGCATTTTCTCTACCAGCTTCAATGTAGCTAGTTTCATGCTTACTCCAGATGCAGCATCCTTTCAACTAGATTCGGAATTTCTGATGAGTTTGTCTATGTATTCTTGTTGAGTTGGTGTATCCACATGGGGAGTAAAGGTCCAAGGCTTCCTGTTCAACTGCCTTTTAGATGTTACCCTCTCAACTGTATCTCTATGCAATTGAAATGAATACTATACATTTAAAATATTTAACCTATAATAGCATCAAAGAGAATACTTAGAAATAAATGTAACAAAATATTTATGATTTCTATACCAAAAAACACACAAAAATGAAAAAAATGGATAAAAGCTAATCAAAATTGAATTCATTCCCAAATCATGAATTATAAGGCTTAATATTGTCAAAATGGTAATACTTCCCAGATTAATTTACAAATTCATCACAATTATTGACAAAATCTCTTGTTACAGTAACTAATAAATCAATTATAAAATTCTCATTGGAATGCAAGAAACTGAGAATAGCCAAACCAAGCTTGAAAAAGATCAAATTTGGATGACTAAAACTTCCTGATTTAAAAATTACTACTAAGCTACTATAATCAGGACAGTGTAGCACTTGCCTATGTCTATATACATAAGTCAAATAGAATTATAATTTAGAATTAAGTATATACATTTTTAGTCAATTGAGTTTTGAAAATAGTGCAGTGATGAGTGCAGTCACTATCGAAAACACCATGGAAGTACCTCAAAAAATTAAAAATAGAACTACTATATGACCTGCCAAATTCACGTCTGAGTATTTATCAAAAGAAAACAAAAATATTACCTTGGAAAGATATATGCACCCCCATTCTTCCACGAAACATTGTTTACAAGAGCCAAGATATGTAAAAAACCATTGTCTATCATTAAATAAAGGATAAAGAAAATGTGTTATGCATGCACACACACACACAATGGAATATTATTAAGTCATAAAAAGAAGGAAATCTTGACATCTGCCACATCATGTATAAGCTTTCAGGACACTATGCTAAGTGAAATAAGTTGGACAGAGAAAGACAAATACTGCATGATCTTATTGATATGTAGATCTAAACAAAAGAGAGATTGTAGATACAGAAACAAGTTATAAAATGAATACGTCGTGAGACTGTAATATGCATTATGGTGACTACAATAATAGTGTATTGCATACTTGAGAGCTGACAATAAGGCAGATCTTAAAGGTTCTTATCACAAGAAAAATTTGTATAACTATGTATAGATTAACTGGATTTACTGAGGTTATTATTTTGCAATATACACAAATATTGAATCATGTTATAAATCTAAAATTAATATAATGTTATCTCTATTGTAATTCCATATATAGATAGCAGGTGAGGAAATAAAAGTATTTAACATTATTATTCATTAGGGAAATGTTAATTAAACCACAATGATATACACCTATCAAATGACTTAAATAAAAAATACTGGCAATGCCTAATGTTAACATAGATGCAAAACAACTAGATAAGTCAAAAATTTCTGTTGGAAATGTAATATGGTACAGCCACTCTGGGAAAAAGCCATTACTTAAAAACCTAAAAATGACTTTACCATGCAACCATTGCACTCCTCAGCATTTATCCCAGAGAAATAAAAACTAACTTTGACACAAAATGCTTGTATATAAATGTTTAGAGGCACTAGATTCCTAATAGTCAAAACTAGAAAGAACTCAGATGTCCTTCAATGGATGAATACTGTTACATCCATATAATTAAAAATTACTTCACAATAAAAAGGAATGAACTACTGATGTAATCTGTTAATCTTCAAGGAATCATAGTATGTTAAAATATACATATACTAAAACTTTACATACAATATGATTACATGAATAAAAGATACTTTAATGACAAAATTATAGAAGTGGAGAACAGATTGATGGTTACCAGGAAGTCAGGAGGGGATAATTGGATGAAGTGTGTGGATGATAAAATAGCAATATAAGGGAACTTCATGGTGGTGGAAACATTCTTTGTCTTGACTGTATTGATGTTAATACCCTGGTTGTAATATTGTACTGCAGTGTTGCAAGATGTTACCATTGGGTTCAGTTCGGTTCAGTTCAGTTCAGTGGCTCAGTCGTGTCCGACTCTTCGTGACCCCATGAGTTGCAGCACGCCAGGCCTCCCTGTCCATCACCAACTCCTGTGTTTAACTCAGACTCACATCCATTGAGTCCGTGATGCCATCCAGCCATCTCACCTTCGGTCATCCCCTTCTCCTCCTGCCCCCAATCTCTCCCAGCATCAGAGTCTTTTCCAATGAGTCAACTCTTCACATGAAGTGGGCAAAGTACTGGAGTTTCAGCTTTAGCATCATTCCTTCCAAAGAATTCCCAGGGTTGATCTCCTTCAGAATGGACTGGTTGGGTCTCCTTGCAGTCCAAGGGACTCTCGAGTCTTCTCTAACACCACAGCTCAAAAGCATCAATTCTTCGGCCCTCAGCCTTCTTCACAGTCCAATTCTCACATCCATACATGACCACAGGAAAAACCATAGCCTTGACTAGATGGATCTTAGTCGGCAAAGTAATGTCTCTGCTTTTGAATATACTATCCAGGTTGGTCATAACTTTTCTTCCAAGGAGTAAGCGTCTTCTAATTTCATGGCTGCAGTCACCATCTGCAGTGATTTTGGAGCCCCCCAAAATAAAGTCTGACACTGTTTCCAGTTTCCCCATCTACTTCCCATGAAGTGATGGGACCGGATGCCATGATCTTGATTTTCTGAATGTTGAGCTTNGGTCATCCCCTTCTCCTCCTGCCCCCAATCTCTCCCAGCATCAGAGTCTTTTCCAATGAGTCAACTCTTCACATGAAGTGGGCAAAGTACTGGAGTTTCAGCTTTAGCATCATTCCTTCCAAAGAATTCCCAGGGTTGATCTCCTTCAGAATGGACTGGTTGGGTCTCCTTGCAGTCCAAGGGACTCTCGAGTCTTCTCTAACACCACAGCTCAAAAGCATCAATTCTTCGGCCCTCAGCCTTCTTCACAGTCCAATTCTCACATCCATACATGACCACAGGAAAAACCATAGCCTTGACTAGATGGATCTTAGTCGGCAAAGTAATGTCTCTGCTTTTGAATATACTATCCAGGTTGGTCATAACTTTTCTTCCAAGGAGTAAGCGTCTTCTAATTTCATGGCTGCAGTCACCATCTGCAGTGATTTTGGAGCCCCCCAAAATAAAGTCTGACACTGTTTCCAGTTTCCCCATCTACTTCCCATGAAGTGATGGGACCGGATGCCATGATCTTGATTTTCTGAATGTTGAGCTTTTTCAGGATTGGAAATAGCTCAACTGGAATTCCATCACCTCCACTAGCTTTGTTCATAGTGATGCTTTCTAAGGCCCACTTGACTTCACATTCCAAGATGTCTGGTTCTAGGTGAGTGATCACACCATCGTGATTATCCAGGTCATGAAGATCCTTTTTGTACAGTTCTTCTGTGTATTCCTGCCATCTCTTCTTAATATATTCTGCTTCTGTTAGGTCCAGACCATTTCTGTCCTTTATTGACCCCATCTTTGCATGAAATATTCCCTTGATATCTCTAATTTTCTTGAAGAGATCTCTAGTCTTTCTGATTCTGTTCTTTTCCTCTATTTTCTTTGCATTGATCACTGAAGAAGTCTTTCTTATCTCTTGTTGCTATTCTTTGGAACTCTGCATTCAGATGCTTATATCTTTCCTTTTCTCCTTGGTTTTTCACTTCTCTTCTTTTCACAGCCATTTCTAAGGCTTCCCCAGACAGCCATTTTGCTTTTTTGCATTTCTTTTCCATGGGGATGCTCTTGATCCCTGTCTCCTGTACAATGTCACGAACCTCATTCCATAGTTCATCAGGCACTCTATCTATCAGATCTAGGCCCTTAAATCTATTTCTCACTTCCACTGTATAATCATAGGGGATTTGATTTAGGTCATNTCCCCAGACAGCCATTTTGCTTTTTTGCATTTCTTTTCCATGGGGATGCTCTTGATCCCTGTCTCCTGTACAATGTCACGAACCTCATTCCATAGTTCATCAGGCACTCTATCTATCAGATCTAGGCCCTTAAATCTATTTCTCACTTCCACTGTATAATCATAAGGGATTTGATTTAGGTCATACATGAATGTTCTATTGGTTTTTCCTGCTTTCTTCAATTTCATTCTGAATTTGGTAATAAGGAGTTCATGATCTTGACTCTAAATATTGATGTGCATTAAAAAAAAATACTTAGGAGACTATGGGACTTTGGAATGTAACAAAGCAATCTTTTATAAATGTATGAAATAATCTAAATATATAAAGTGGGGAAAATGTTTTTGAAGGACAGGGAAGCCTGGCATGCTGTAGACTCACAAAAAGTTGGACAATGAGTCTCTTATAGATAGCATATAGTTAGGTCTTTTTTTTGTAAATTATTTAAGCCATTCTATGCCTTTGGTTGGAGAATTCACAAATTCACATTTAAAGAAATTATTGATACCTAAGAACTTAGTCACACTACCTTATAAATTATAATATATAGTTGCGTGTAATTAAATTTATACTTATTTATAACTTAAAAATGTAACATATTTGTATATTACATATATTTGGTTTTCCCAGTTTTGTCTACCTTTTTACCACCTTGGTTTAGGTGATTTAAACTCTTTTTAGTACTCAATTTTACTTTTTATGTTGTCTTATTGCCTCTAATTTTCAGAAATTTTGTTAGTTTATCCTGGGATTAAAATGTGTATCCTTAGCTTAACACACAGCATCCTCAGTAGTAATTGTGACAGGGAGTTTCTCAGGCTGGTGGACAATTACATCATTTGAAACGTTAGATTTACATGAAGGAATTTAAAACACCAGAAATGTCTGAAACTAAATGATTGGAAAACAACCAATGGAGTAAATGGGACTATACTTCTACAAAGATTTTAAATTTTATATGAAGTAGTAGAATATTAATACTGAGAATGTGTTTTTATGACACACAGTGGCTCAAAGTAAAAAGATGCAAAAAATAATCAAAATAAATGGAAACAAAAGACAGCAAGGGTAACTATATTTATGTCAGTCAAAATAGACCTCAAGTCAAAAATTAAAACAAGAGACAAAGAAGATCATTATATTATGGTAAAGGGATAGATTTACAAAGGGGATATGATCGTTGTAAATATGTGTGTACTCGGTGTTAATAAATATATTAAATATACTAAAAATACTAATAGAAATGGAGTAATAGAAAAATAATACAGTAATTTTAGGAGACTTAAATACCCCTTTCAATGATGAATAGATCATTCAGACATAAAATTAGTAAGGAAACACTGAACTTCAACTAACTTTAGAATATTCTATCCGTAGAACTGGTGCCAACCTGCTTGTCTTGTGATACATATTTTAGGGTGGTTGACTACAGAGTCCAGGGACACTGAGTCTTATGCCAATTTGTTGATTGGCAGGGTTAAATCCCTGCAAGTCCAAAGGATCCTAAGATTATTGTCAAACTACTGGCAGTAATAGGCTAGAGGGAAGACTCCAAAATGGTACTTTACAGCACCAATGTCTTTGACACTGTCTATGAAAGAATAAACTTTCATAGTGGCTTCCCTGGTAGCTCAAGGAGTAAAGAATCTGCCTGCAATGGGGGAGAATCAGGTTCGATCCCTGGGTTGGGAAGATCCCCTGGAGAAGTGAATGGCAATTCACTCCAGTATTCTCGCTTGGGTAATCCCATGGACAGAGGAGCCTGGTGGGCTAGAGTCCATGGGGTCACAGAGTCAGCCACAGCTAAGTAAGTAACACTAACTAAACTTTGATAAATGGCAACTACCAGTGTTTGTACCACACGGGGAGTTTCAGTTTGCTCCCATATCTCCAGGAGGCTGTCCAAGGTCAGGCTGTGGGTTTCACTCAGGCTTCATTCAAATTATAGTCTCTGAGCTGGGACTTGGAGATTGAGATTTTGTCCATTCCATTTAAAGCAGGACTCTGTATCTGACAGCCCTCTCACTCTCCCCAAAATAAGTCCTTCTGGCCTTCTAAAAGCCAGGGAATGTAGGGGTTCACCTTTCCAGTGTAAAACGCCTGGGCTGGAGAGCCCAGTGTGGGGCTTGGAATCCTCAATTCTTAGTGAGAAACTTTGTGATTGTAATCATCCTCACATTTGTGTAGCACAAACCCTGGGGTATGGGTCAATATTATACTGTGTCTTTGTTTTTCCTACCTGACTTGTCGGGGTTCACTCCTTATATCTTTAGGTGTGGGAAATATTTTCTGCTAGTCTTCATGTTATTCTCACTGATGGCTGCTCTCTAAATAGTTGTAATGTTAGGGAGACTATGATAGGATGTGAAATCAAGGTCTTCCTATACCACCATCTTGGCTACTAAGTATTCCATATAACCTTATTATTACTATAGATTATATAAGTATACTGTATAGTATACACCTTCATGGATCACAGCCTTGTTATGGCAAAGGGGCTTGTATAACTCAATGAGGCTATCAGCCATGCTGAGTAGGTTCACACAGATGGACGGGTGGAGAGTTCTGTCAAAATGTGGTTCACTGAAGAAGGGAATGGCAAACCACTCCAGTATTCTTATCTTAAGAACCCCATGAACAGCATGAAAAGGCAAAAAGATATGATGGTAGAAGATGAGCTCCCCAGGTCAGTAGTTGTCCAACATGCCATTGGGGAAGAGTGGAGAAATGGCTCTAGAAAGAATGAACCAGCTGGGCCAAAGAGGAAACATTCCTTAGTCATGGATGTGTCTGGTGGTGAAACTGAATTTTGATGCTATAAATAACAATTGCATAGGAGCCTGGAATATTAGGTCCATGAATCAAGGAAAATTGCACATGATCAAGCAGGAGATGGCAAAAGTGAATATCAACATCTTAGGAATCAGTGAACTAAAATTGATTGGAATGGGTGAGTTTAATTCAGATGACCATATTTACCACTGTGGGCAAGAATCCCTTAGAAGAGATGGAGTAAACTTAGTAGTCAACAGAAGAGTCTGAAAGGCAGTTCAATTCAGTCGCTCAGTTGTGTCCGACTCTTTGCGACCCTATGAATCACAGCACGCCAGGCCTCCTTGTCCATCACCAACTCCTGGAGTTCACCCAAATCCATGTCCATCGAGTCGGTGATGCCATCCAGCCATCTCATCCTCTGTCATCCCCTTCTCCTCCTGCCCCCAATTCCTCCCAGCATCAGGGCCTTTTCCAATGAGTCAACAATTTGCATGAGGTGGCCAAAGTATTGTAGTTTCAGCTTCAACATCAGTCCTTCCAATGAATACCCAGGACTGATCTCCTTTAGGATGGACTGGTTGGATCTCCTTGCAGTCCAAGGGACTCTCAAGAGTCTTCACCAACACCACAGTTCAAAAGAATCAATTCTTCGGTGCTCAGCTCACTTTATAGTCCAACTCTCACATCCATACATGACCACTGGAAAAACCATACCCTTGACTAGACAGACCTTTGTTGGCAAAGTCAGTACTTGGGTGCAATCTCAAAAATGACAGAATGATCTCATTTCATTTCCAAGACAAACCATTCAACATCACAGTAAGCCAAGTCTATGCCCCAAACACTATTGCTGAAGAAGCTGAAGCTGACCAATTTTATGAAGACCTAAGACCTTCTAGAACTAATACCAAAAAAAAAAAAAAATGTCCTTTTCATCATAGAAGACTGGAATGTGAAAGTAAGAAGTCAATAGATACCTGGAAAAACAGGCAAGTTTTGCCTTGGAATACAAAATGAAGCAAGGCACAAACTCACAGAGTTTTGTTAGGAGAATTCACTGTTCATAGCAAACACCCTCTTCCAACAACACAGGAGATAATTCTACATATGGACATCATCAGATGGTTAATAATGAAATAGATTGAGTATATTCTTTGCAGCTGAAGATGGAGAAGCTCTACACAGTCAGCAGAAACATAACTGGGAACTGACTGTGCCTCAGATCATGATCCCTTATTGCAAAATTCAGGTTTAAATTGAAGAACGTAGGGAAAACCACTAGGCCATTCAGGTATGACCTAAATCAAATTTCTTATGATTATACAGCAGAGGTGATGCATATATTCAAGGGATTAGATCTGGTAGAAAGAGTGTCCAAAGAACTATGGATGGAGGTTCAGAACATTGTATAGGAAGTGGTGACCAAAACCATCACAAAGAAAAAGAAAGGAAAGAAAGCAAAATGGCCATCTGAGGAGGCCTTACAAATAGCTGAGAAAAGAAGAGAAGTGAAAGATAAGGGGAAAAGGGAAAGATACACCAACTAAAAGCAGAGTTCCAGAAAATAGCAAGGAGGGATAATAAAGCCTTCTTAAGTGAACAATGCAAAGAAATAGAGGAAAATAATAGAATGGGGAAGATTAGAGATCTCTTTGAGAAAACAGGAGATATCAAGAGAACATTTCATGCAAAGATTGGCACAATAAAGGACAGAAACGATATGGACCTAACAGAAGCAGAAGATATGAAGAAGAGGTTTCAAGAATAAACAGGAAAACTATACAGAAAAGATGAGTGGTCACTCATCTAGAGCCAGATATCCTGGAATATGAAGTTAAGTGGACCTAAGGAAGCATTGCTATGAACAAAGCCAGTGGAGGTGATGGAATTTCAGCTGAGTCTTCAAATTTTGAGATAAGGCTGTTAAAGTGCTGCACTCAATATGTCGGTAAGTTTAGAAAACTCAGCTGTGGCCACAGGAGTCAGTTTTTATTCTAATCCCCCAAAAGTACCATGCCAAATAATGTGTAAAGTACTGTAAAATTGTGCTTATTTCACCAGCAAAGTAACTCTCAAAATTCTTCCATCTTGACTTTAAATGTATGTGAACCAAAAACTTCCAGATATACAAGCTGGATTTAGAAAAGTCAGAGGAACCAGAGATCAAATTGCAATATTTGTTGGATTGTAGGGAAAGCGCAGGAATTCCAAAAAACATCTACCTCTGCTTCATTGACTATGCTACAACCTTTGACTGTGTGGATCACAATAAACTGGAAAATTCTTAAAGAGATGGAAATACCAGACCATCTTACCTTTCATCCCAGAAACCTGTACACAAGTCAAGAAAAAATATTTAGAACCAGCCATAGAGCAATGAACTGGTTCCATATTGAAAAAAGTGTACATAAAGGCTGCATATTGTCACCCTGCTTATTTAACTTATATGCAGAGTACATCTTGGAAAACACTGGATGAATCACAAGCTGGAATCAAGATTTCCAAGAGAAATATCAACAACTTCAGATATGCAGATGATACCACTTTAATGGTGGAAAGTGGAGAGGAACTAAAGAGCCTCTTGATGAAAGTGAAAGAGGAGATTGAAAACCCTGGCTTAAAACTCAACATTCAGGGAGGGGCGGTCCTAAGATGGTGGAGGAATAGGACAGGGAGACCATTTCTCCCCCACAAATTCATCAAAAGAACATTTGAACGCTGAGTAAATTCCACAAAACAACTTTGAATGCCAGCAGAGGACATCAGGCACCCAGAAAAGCAGCCCAGTGTCTTTGAAAACAGGTAGGAAAAAATATAAAAGACAAAAGAAGAGACAAAAGAGGTAAGGATGGAGCTGCTTCCCAGGAAGGGAGTTTTAAAAAGAGAGAGGTTTCCAAACACCAAGAAACACTCTCACTGCCAAGTCTGTGGCGAGCCTTGGAATCAAAGAGGGCAACATAACTGGGAGGAAAAATAAATAAATAATTAAAATCCACAAATTACATGCCCAACAGTAACTCCCCCAGTGGAGAAGCAGAGCGGATGCCTGCATCCGCCCCTAGCAAGCGGGGACTGGGCAGGGAGGCGTGTGCTGCATTGCTTAGAGTAAGGACCAGGCTTGAATGCCCCGAGGGCAATCCCAGGGGATTAAATTGGGCTAGCAAACCACACTGTGGGATAGTTACCATGTGAAAAGCCCTAACCTAAGACATCGCCAGGCCCATTCACAGAACAAAGGACTGAACAGAGGTAGCCTGCTGCAGACAATCCCCCTCCTATGACAGGCAGCCAGAGCCAGAAGGGGACAATCGCAGCCCCAGAGAGGCATTATCTACAAAATTGCAAGCAGGCTTCTTTCCTAAGTAAGACTTCTTCAGGTTCTGGACGGTCAACATCCACCTGAGAAGGTGTGCTGATTGTATACCCAGAAAACTGAGTGGCAGGGATGGGGGAGGCAATAAGTCACAGTGCCCACGCTCACCAAACACCTCATTGCCTGAGCTGCTCGGACCTGGGAAGGGCACAAAACGCTGGCCCAGCCGAGTCTGTGCCTCTGAGGACTACTTGAGTGCCTGAACCTGAGAGGCTTAGACCTGGTAGGTGCATGCAGCCCAGGGCTGGCCTCAGATGGTTCCTGGTGGAGCAACTTAGAGCCTGAGCAGGGTGGGCAGGGAGGGCACATGCACCATGAGTGGGGGTAGGCCCAGTGTGGCTGAGACACTGCAAGCACATGCCAGTGTTATTTGTTTGCAGTGTCCTTCCCTCCCCACAGCTAGACTGAATAAGTGAGCTTAAAAAAGTGTCCACCACCATCCCCTTGTGTCAGGGCATAAATTGGACACTGAAGAGACCAGCAAACAGAAGAAGCTAAAACAGAGGGAACTGCCTTGGAAGTGACAGATGCAATAGATTAAAACCCTGTAGTTAGTACCAACTACATAGGAAGGGGCCTATAGATCTTGAGAAATATAAGCCAGACCAAGGAACTATCCGAAAATGAACTGACACCACACTGCACACAAAAACACCAGAGAAAGTCCTAGATATATTTTTACTATTTTTACTATCATTCTTCTTTCCTAATTTTTAAGTCCTCTATTACTCCTTTAATTTTTTTTCTTTTTTTTGTATTTATTTATTTTTTTACACGAACTCTCAAACATGAACCCCCCTCCCACCTCCCACCCCACATCTTCCCTCCAGATCATCCCCATACACCTTGCAATAGATTAAAACCCTGTCGTTAGTACCAACTACATAGGAAGGGGCCTATAGATCTTGAGAAATATAAGTCAGACCAAGGAACTATCCGAAAATGAACTGACCCCACACTGCTCACAACAACACCAGAGAATTTCCTAGATACATGTTTACTATTTTTATGATCATTCTTTTTTCTTTTTCTTCTTTTCTTTAAACTTAAAAAAATTTTAAGTCCTCTATTACTCCTTTAATTTTCATTTTTATAACCTACTATAACTTTTTAAAAAAAGACCCTATTTTTAAAGCAAACTTCATATATATATATTTTTAATAATTCTTGTGACTTTGTTTTTTTTTTCTTCTTCTTCTTTTCTTTAATATTGTATTTTTGAAAATCCAACCTCTACTCTAGATTTTTAATCTTTGCTTTTTGGTATTTGTTATCAATTTTGTATCTTCAAAAACCCAATCTTCAGTACCCATTTTTACTTGAGAGTGAGATTACTGGCTTGACCGCTCCCTCCTCCTTTGGACTCTCCTTTTTCTCCACGAGGTCGCCTCTGCCTCCTCCCTCCCCCTTCTCTTCTCTACCCAATTCTGTGAATTTCTGTGTGTTCCAGATGGTGGAGAACACTTAGGGAACTGATTACTGGCTAGATCTGTCTCTCCCCTTTTCATTCCCCCTTTTATCCTCTTGGCCACCTCTGTCTCCTTCCTCCCTCTTTTCTTCTCTGTATAACTCNGTGAACTCCGGGAGTTGGTGATGGACAGGGAGGCCTGGCGTGCTGCGATTCATGGGGTCTCAAAGAGTCGTACATGACTGAGCGACTGAACTGAACTGAACTGAACTGATTGTGACATTTACCCCACTCCAGTACTCTTGCCTGGAAAATCACACGGACGGAGGAGCCTTGAAGGCTGCAGTCCATGGGGTCGCTGAGGGTCGGACACGACTGAGCGATTTCACTTTCACTTTCATGCATTGGAGAAGGAAATGGCAACCCCCTCCAGAGTTCTTGCCTGGAGAATCCCAGGGACGGGGAGGGGTGGAGCCTGATGGGCTGCTGTCTGTGGGGTCGCACAGAGTCAGACACGACTGAAGTGACTTAGCAGCATTGTACTTTTTGCTTACACATTTGTCACCCCACTGGACTGTGAGATATTTCAAGGGTAGGATAAATTTTATTCATCTCTTTCCTCAGGANATCCCAGGGACGGGGAGGGGTGGAGCCTGATGGGCTGCTGTCTGTGGGGTCGCACAGAGTCAGACACGACTGAAGTGACTTAGCAGCATTGTACTTTTTGCTTACACATTTGTCACCCCACTGGACTGTGAGATATTTCAAGGGTAGGATAAATTTTATTCATCTCTTTCCTCAGGATTTAAAGTATAGCAGGCATTAAGTAATGTTTCATTCAATAAATGAATGTAAGAAATCATTCCTGCTAAGTGTTATCTAGCAAGTGTTCTCTATTTTGATTAAGAATATACTTTATCTTGCATCGAACCTAGACTGGTGATTCGTTTCTTACATGATATTATACATGTTTCAATGCCATTCTACCAAATCATCCCACCCTCTCCCTCTCCCACAGAGTCCAAAAGTCTGTTCTATACATCTGTGTCTCTTTTGCTGTCTCGCATACAGGGTTATCGTTACCATCTTTCTAAATTCCATATATATGTGTTAGTATATATACAGGATACAGGATGCTTGGGGCTGGTGCACTGGGATGACCCAGAGAGATGGTATAGGGAGGGAGGTGGGAGGGGGGTTAAGGATTGGGAACTCATGTACACCTGTGGTGGATTCATGTTGATATATGGCAAAACCAATACAGTATTGTAAAGTAAAATAAAGTAAAATTAAAAAAAATTAAATTACATTATGGTGTATCAAGCACCCGCTGTTTGCCACCAACCAAAAAAAAAAAAAGAATATACTTTAACACAATTCTGAAAAATCTCTTGGTGAAGGAGTTTTTTAGTTCTTCAAATCATACCACCTTCATATGGTTGAAGGATGCGTCCAAAAGTATTTCCAGTACAAAGATGGAATCGATAGCAGAGAGAGAATTACACTCTTCCACAAGAGCTGTTGCTGCTGCTGCTCAGTCGCTTCAGTCGTGTCCGAGTCTGTGCGACCCCAAAGATGGCAGCCCACCAGGCTCAGTTGACCCTGGGATTTTCCAGGCAAGAATACTGGAGTGGGTTGCCATTGCCTTCTCCGCCACAAGAGCAGGCACTGCTATTAAAACTCCACCCTGTGATACAAAAGAATGCTTTGGGTCTGGGGGTATTTTTAAAGCATGGCAGCAACGGAAATGGAAATAAAGTACTATGTCTAATTTATAATGAAAACGAATGCCCGGCTTTTTTGCTCTTTTTCTTGTTTCTCTTTTGGGCTAGCCCAATAGTAAGTAATGAAAGTCAGGTTCCTTGAGGCACAACTTTTAGATAAACACCATTGTTCATCTGCTGTTCTGAATTATCTTCCAGGGTAAAATGACTTTTACAGATTGTATTGATACAGACCCCAGGGACCACAGACCACTGGATTAAAGACCCCTAGACTGCAGACAATTAAGATGATTAATCTCAGCTCCTTTGTTATTCCCCTTTAAAAACCCAGAACTCAGGGACCAAGTGGGAGTGAATCTGAGACTTGTCTCCCACTTCCATGCTTGGCTCCCTACAATAAAACCCTTACTTTGCGGCAAACTCACCCAGTCAGAGCTTGGCTTTCTGCGCTGCAGACACAGGAGCCCTTCGTTCGGTTTAAAAATGACACTTGCGTTTCTTTAACATCTTCCTAAAACACATTTTAAAGGAAAAATGTGTTAACACTCCCATAAACAACTTTTAGTCAATCACTTTCCATTATCAGTTCAATTGATTCCTCTTGAGAATCCACTGGGCTATTTTTGGTACTTGCTTATTTATGTTGTGCAGCATTGCTATTTGTTAGCTCCAGTCTCGTTTTTCTAAAGAGGGCGCGGCTCCCTAAAGCTTAGCCCAGCACAGTACTACACAAGGAAAACAGGATACACTTTTAAAGCCGATACTCTCACAGAACATAGGGCGATATTAAGACTGTATCGAGGAACACCGTATCATTCCTTGTCAAAAAATGTACTTTCTCAAAGTGCATAGGAATCAGGGGTCTTGTTAAAATGTATATTCTGATTCAGTAGGTCTGGCCGGAGCCAGATAATCTGCATTTTAAATAAGAACCCAAGCGATGCCCATGCAGTTGGTCCGCGAACTACATTTTGAACAGTAAATTCATGCACAGGAATGTGCAAAAGGAAGCGGATACTTTACTCCAAAACATATTTTTGCAGAGCGTTAATTAAATGTAACTATGATTGGAGCCGAGCCAGGTGGAGCACTTCTTACCCAGCCTTAACACTCCTCTTTTCCGGTTCATCTCCTCTCTGAATCCAGCCAAAGTTCCCACCTCTGCAAACCGTTACGAACGCCAGCAGCAACAGATCTAGTTACAGCAGAAGCGAGCCCAGGTAACGTAGGAAGATAACCCTGCACTTACTAGTCTTAAGAGTCCGGGGATACGATGGAGTCACCTCAGTGGCCTCTCCCTTGCCATAAAGGAAAATTCAAAATTAAAACCATATCGCGGAGGGACCAATCGTAGCCTTGGTCTTTCCACAATTCGCTCTCTATGTAGTGCAGGGAGCACAGTCTGGCTTGTGATTGGCTAAAGCAGCACGAAGCTTGGGCTAATCAGGAACGAGGCGCTTCTTATATGAATAAGGGGAAGGCGGGAGCGAAGTGGAGGGGAAGACAGAGAAAAGGCGTGTCACGTACTCTTTGCTGTTTGTGGAAGCTTTGGTGTAATTGGTCGGCTCGTCTTCCGACTGCACCAATCGCAAGCTCTCCTTTGCCTAACCCTCGCTGTGAAATTAAATGCCGAGATACGGCCGCAGCCAATGGGGAAAAAAAAGGTGCAGGAGCCAATCCTCCTGCGGCGTTTTGTGTCCTTGCCCAACAGGAAAAGGCGTTTCATGCGGAGGGGCGTTTCCCAGCCTCCAATGGGCGGGCGCCGGTGAAGCGGGGGGACCAATGAGAACGAGACGTTGAATGACAGCTGTCCAATAGGGACTCGCAGTGCTGGTACGGTTTGCAGCTTAAGCGCCGCCGCGGTCTTAGGAATGTCAACTATTCAACATGGAGGCGGAGGTCGACAAGCTGGAACTGATGGTGAGTGTGAAGTGAAGGAGGTCTACGGGGCCGTTTATTTTTCCCCCGATGGCCTCCAAATTGGAACGCGATTTGGAGTCGCCGGAAACGCTGGGCGGAGGAGGCAGGACTAGGGCTCGAGCTCCCTCCTCCTGCACCAAAGGGAGTCGCCGCCGCCTGGTCTCTTTTTAACCGCCGCGAGGGAAGGGGTTACATCCGGGAAACTCGTGAGGGAAATGGCGGGAGATGCTGAGGGTGCGGGGCCTTTGGAATTCCTTGTTCCTTGCCCTCAGCTTTGCGCCTCTCGAGGAGCTGTGGTTGATGCAGATAGCGTTCTGTGTATTTCCACCTAAAAGACCTGACAGAAATGGTCTCTAAACGCCCCTAGAAGGGG
>SJYX01008837.1:209046-224083 GCA_006410675.1 Oreotragus oreotragus
AAGGTATATAAGCAAACCTAAAAACTAAAGAAATGGGATCACTTTCTGGAAGGACTGATTCCCCCATGTCGTTTCTCTCTTGCTCCCCGTTTTTCTGGCTGAATTACCAAGTTATTCAGCCTCTCTTTCTCCACTAATATTTCCTACTACACTATCCATTTCTAATCTCTCTATATATCTGTAATTAAATAAGTTTTTTCCTAGGATGCTGATTCCGTCCCCACCTTTGAATTACCCTGGACCCACCAGGGCTGGACCCTGACAAGTGGCACCTGAATAGGGTGGTGCCCAGAGCAAGAAATAAAATAAATAACCTAACTCTACACCTAAAGCAACTAGAAAAAGAAGAAATGAAGAACACCAGGGTTAGTAGAAGGAAATAAATCATAAAAATTAGGGCAGAACTAAATGAAAAAGAAACAAAGAAGACCATAGCAAAAATCAACAAAGGTAAAAGTTGGTTCTTTGAGAAAATAAATTAAATAGACAAACCATTAACAAGACTCATCAAGAAAAAAAAAACAGGAGAAGAATCAAATCAATAAAATTAGGAAAGAAAATGAAGAAATCACAACAGACAACACTGACTTACAAAGGATCATAAGAGTCTACTATCAGCAACTATATGCAAATAAGATTGACAACTTGGAAGAAATTGACAAATTCTTAGAAAAATATAACTTTTCAAAACTGAACCAGGAATAAACAGAAAATTTTAACAGACCCATCACAAGCATGGAAATCAAAACTGTAACCAGAAATCTTCAATTAAACAAAAGCCCAGGACCAGATGGTTTCACAGCTTAATTCTACCAAAAATTAAAAGAGCTAACACCTATCCTTCGCAAACTCTTCCAGAAAATTGCAGAGGAAAGTAAACTTCCAAACTCATTCCATGAGGCCACCATCACCCTAATACCAAAACCAAAGATGCCACATAAAAAGAAAACTATAGGCCAATATCACTGATGAACATAGATGAAAAAATCCTTAACAAAATTCTAGCAAACAGAATCCAACAACATATTAAAAAGATCATACATCATGACCAAGTGGGCTTTATCCCAGGGATGCAAGGATTCTTCAATATTTGCAAATCAACCTATGTGATACAAGACATTAACAAATTGAAAGATAAAACCCATATGATCATCTCAATAGATGCAGAGAAATCCTGTGACAAAATTCAACATCAATTTTTGATAGAAACCTTCCAGAAAGCAGGAATAGAAGGAACATAACTCAACATAATAAAAGCCATATATGATAAACCCACAGCAAACATTATCCTCAATGGTGAAAAATCGAAAGCATTTCCCTTAAAGTCAGGAACAAGACAAGGGTGTCCACTCTCATCACTACCTTTCAACATAGTTTTGGAAGTTTTAGCCACAGCAATCAGAGACGAAAAGGAACTAAAAGGAATCCAGATTGGAAAAGAAGAAGTAAAACTCTCACTGTTTGCTGATGACATAATCCTCTACATAGAAAACCCTAAAGACTCCACTAGAAAATTATTAGAGCTAATCAATGAATATAGCAATGTTGCAGGATATAAAATTAACACACAGAAATCTCTTGCATTCTTCTACCCTAACAATGAGAAAACAGAAAGAGAAATTAAGGAAACAATTCCATTCACCATTGTGATGGAAAAAATAAAACAGGAATAAATCTACCTAAAGAAACAAAAGACATATATATAGAAAACTATAAAACACTGATGAAAAAAATCAAAGGTGACACAAATAGATGGAGAAATATACCATGTTCATGGATAGGAAGAATCAATATAGTGAAAATGAGCATAATACCCAAAGCAATCTATAGATTCAATGCAATTCAATCAAGCTACCAATGGTATTTTTCAGAGAACTAGAACAAACAATTTCACAGTTTGTATGGAAATANAACACTGATGAAAAAAATCAAAGGTGACACAAATAGATGGAGAAATATACCATGTTCATGGATAGGAAGAATCAATATAGTGAAAATGAGCATAATACCCAAAGCAATCTATAGATTCAATGCAATTCAATCAAGCTACCAATGGTATTTTTCAGAGAACTAGAACAAACAATTTCACAGTTTGTATGGAAATACAAAAAACCTCGACTAGCCAAAGCAATCTTGAGAAAGAAGAATGGAACTGGAGGAATCAACCTGCTTGACTTCAGGCTTTACTACAAAGCTACAGTCACCAAGACAGTATGGTACTGGCACAAAGACGAAAACATAGATCAATGGAACAAAATAGAAAGTCCAGAGATAAACCCATTCACCTATAGACACTTTATCTTTGACAAAGGAGGCAAGAATATACAATTGAGAAAAGATCATCTCTTTAACAAGTGGTGCTGGGAAAACTAGTCAACCAGTTGTAAAAGAATGAAACTAGAACACTTTCTCACACCATACACAAAAATAAACTCAAAACGGATTAAAGATCTAAATTTAAGACCAGAAACTATACAACTCCTAGAGGAAAACATAGACAAAACACTCTCTGACATAAATCACAGCAGGATCCTCTATGATCCACCTCCCAGAATAATGGAAATAAAACCAAAAATAAACAAATGGGACCTAATTAAACTTAAAAGCTTTTGCACAATGAACAAACTATAAACAAGGTGAAAAGACCACCTTCAGAATGGGATAAAATAATAGCAAATGAAGCAACTGACAAAGAATTAATCTCAAAAATATATAAGCAGCTCCTGCAGCTCAATTCCAGAAAAATAAACGACCCAATCAAAAAATGGGCCAAAGAACTAAACAGACATTTCTTCAAAGAAGACCTACAGATGGCTAACAAACACATGGAAAGATGCTCAACATCATTCATTATCAGAGAAATGCAAATCAAAAACATGAGATACCATTTCAGGCCAGTCACAATGGCTGCTATTCAAAAGTCGACAAGCAATAAATGCTGGAGAGGGTGTGGAGAAAAGGGAACCTTCTTACACTGTTGGTGGGAATGCAAACTAGTACAGCCACTATGAAGAACAGTGTGGAGATTCCTTAAAAAAACTGGAAATAAAAGTGCCATATGATCCAGCAATCCAACTTCGGGGCATACACACTGAGGAAACCAGAATTGAAAGAGACACGTGTACCCCAATGTTCATTTCAGCACTGTTTACAATAGCTAGCACATGGAAGCAACCTAGATGTCCATCGGCAAGTGAATGGATAAGAAAGCTATGGTACTTATACACAATGGAATATTACTTAGCCATTTAAAAGCATACATTTGAATCAGTTCTAATGAGGTGGATGAAACTGGAGTTTATTATACAGAGTGAAGTAAGTCAGAAAGAAAAACACCAATACAGTATACTAATGCATATATTTGGAATTTAGAAAGATGGTAATGATGACCCTATATGCGAGTCAGCAAAAGAGTCACAGATGTAAAGAACAGTCTTTTGGACTCTGTGGGAGAAGGTGAAGATGGGATGATTTGAGAGAATAGCGTTGAAACTTGTATATTATCATATGTGAAACAGATCACCAGTCCAGAACCAATGCATGAGACAGGGTGATCAGGGCTGGTGCACTGGGATGACCCTGAGGGATGGGGTTAGGAGGGAGGTTGAAGGGGGGTTCAGGACAGGGAACACATGTACATCCATGACTCATTCATGTCAATGTATGCCAAAAACCTCTACAATATTGCAAAGTAATTAGCCTTCAATTGAAATAAATAAATTAATAAAAATTTTAAAAATATAATAAGAAAACCAAAAATGTTGATTTTGTTTGGTTAAACCTTATTCTGAGTTTAAATAAAGATGTTTCTGAATGAGATTAAGATTTCAATAAACAGATTAATTAAAGCAGGTTGCCCACTCTAATGTGGTTGAGCCCATTCTACCAATTGAAAACCTGAATAAAATAAAAAGTCTCACCTTCCCACAAGGGGCAATTCTTCTTGCTTGACTGTCTTTGAGATGTAATACTGATTTTCCCTGCCTTTGGAATTAGACAGAAACATTGGCTCTTCCTAGGTCTCCAGGACACAGGGCTTTAGACTGGAACTATGTCATTAGGCCTCCAAGTTTATAGGTCTTCAAACTTGAATGAGCTTGTGGACTTCACATTTTGATACTTTTTACCTCTTTTAACTGCATTAGCCAATCCTTTATAATAAGTAAGTATGCAATAAGTAAGTATATCTTATTGTTTTTGTTTCTCTGGTGAGCTTTGACTAATATACACTTTAGTATGAAGAGTGGTTCCAGAGGAAGATAATTTTAAGAATGAGCTCCCTAAATTGGTTCTGCGGTTCTGGAATTGTCATTCTAATTTCATTAAATATAAGATGATAATAACAATTTCCAGTAGTTAAGAAAATATTGAAAGTCTATGATATACTCTAGCAATGGAGGCATACAAAATATCACCTTTGGAAACTCCTAATCAACCACTTATAATTACAAAAGGATCTGCATACCTGTGTATATGATACTTTTTTTTAAACTAATAGATTTTGCTTAAACTAATAGATGTAATAAGACTGCCGTTTTCTCCTACTTTTGCTAGATAATGTGAGGAAAGAAGAGGATGAACTGGGAATTTAAATTCTCACCTTATGTGCTGTATAAATTACTTGAATCTTCTATATGTGCCCTGAAGAAGACACATATCTCCTTCAGCTGCAATTCTGAGATTGCTGAAAAATCAAATGCAGAAACTGGCTGAATTAAAAGGGAAGTTGAACTCCCAGCCTCACAGTTTGTCTACTGTTAAAGGGAGGGCATTGATTTGGGAGGAGTAGGATCATGGGAGGTGGGGTAAGAATGTATGGGAAGTCTGTGATGAAGCTGGAGACACTGAGCTCTTAATATTAATGTCCTCTTTGCCAATGGGAAAGGCCTCTCTATCCCCAGAGGTAGCACCTTAATGCCTCCTTCTGATAGGATTAACCCTGAATCACCTCAAGAAACTTTAATGGCTATCCAAAGCAGTTAGCATGCAAGACAATGCTGTGTTTCCTTAGGACCTATCTCCAAAATTCCTTTTTGCTTCTAAATTGATAACTAGACTAAACTCCTCATTTCAGTTCAGTTCAGTCACTCAGTCGTGTCCAGCTCTTTGCGACCCCATGAATCGCAGCATGCCAGGCCTCCCTGTCCATCACCAACTCCCAGAGTTCACTCAGATTCACGTCCATGGAGTCAGTGATGCCATCCAGCCATCTCATCCTCTGTCATCCCCTTCTCCTCCTGCCCCCAATCCCTCCCAGCATTAAAGTCTTTTCCAGTGAGTCAACTCTTCACACGAGGTGGCCAAAGTACTGGAGTTTCAACTTTAGCATCATTCCTTCCAAAGAAATCCCAGGGCTAATCTCCCTCAGAATGGACTGGTTGGATCTCTTTGCAGTCCAAGGGACTCTCAAGAGTCTTCTCCAACACCACAGTTCAAAAGCATCAATTCTTCGGCACTCAGCCTTCTTCACAGTCCAACTCTCATATCAATACACGACTACTGGAAAAACCACAGCCTTGACTAGATGGACCTTAGTCGGCAAAGTAATGTCTCTGCTTTTGAATATGCTATCTAAGTTGGTCATAACTTTTCTTCCAAGGAGTAAGTGTCTTTTAATTCATTGCTGCAATCACCATCTGCAGTGATTTTGGAGCGCCAAAAAAGTAAAGTCTGACATTGTTTCCACTGTTTCCCCAACTATTTCCCATGAAATGATGGGACCAGATGCCATGATCTTCGTTTTCTGAATGTTGAGCTTTAAGCCAACTTTTTCCCTCTCCTCTTTCACTTTCATCAAGAGGCTCTTTAGTTCCTCTTCACTTTCTGCCATAAAGGTGGTATCATCTGCATATCTGAGGTTATTGATATTTCTCCCGGCAATCTTGATTCCAGCTTGTGTTTCTTCCAGTCCAGCGTTTCTCATGATGTACTCTGCATATAAGTTAAATAAGCAGGGAGACAATATACAGCCTTGACGTACTCCTTTTCCTATTTGGAACCAGTCTGTTGTTCCATGTGCAGTTCTAACTGTTGCTTCCTGACCTGCATACAGATTTCTCAAGAGGCAGGTTAGGTGGTCTGGTATTCCCATCTCTTTCAGAATTTTCCACAGTTTATTGTGATCCACACAGTCAAAGGCTTTGGCATAGTCAATAAAGCAGAAATAGATGTTTTTCTGGAACTCTCTTGCTTTTTCCATGATCCAGCGGATGTTGGCAATTTGATCTCTGGTTCCTCTGCCTGTTCTAAAACCAGCTTGAACATCAGGGAGTTCACGGTTCACATATTGCTGAAGCCTGGCTTGGAGAATTTTGAGCATTACTTTACTAGCGTGTGAGATGAGTGCAATTGTGCGGTAGTTTGAGCATTCTTTGGCATTGCCTTTCTTTGGAATTGGAATGAAAACTGACCTTTTCCAGTCCTGTGGCCACTGCTGAGTTTTCCAAATTTGCTGGCATATTGAGTGCAGCACTTTCACAGCATCATCTTCCAGGATTTGAAACAGCTCAACGGGAATTCCATCACCTCCACTAGCTTTGTTCTTAGTGATGCTTTCTAAGGCCCACTTGACTTCACATTCCAAGATGTCTGGCTCTAGATTAGTGATCACATCCTCATGATTATCTGGGTCGTGAAGATCTTTTCTGTACAGTTCTTCTGTGTATTCTTGCCACCTCTTCTTAATATCTTCTGCTTCTGTTAGGTCCATACCATTTCTATCCTTTATCGAGCCCATCTTTGCATGAAATGTTCCCTTGGTATCTCCAATTCTCTTGAAGAGATCTCTAGTCTTTCCCATTCTGTTGTTTTCCTCTATCTCTTTGCATTGATTGCTGAAGAAGGCTTTCTTATCTCTTCTTGCTATTCTTTGGAACTCTGCATTCAGATGCTTATATCTTTTCTTTTCTCCTTTGCTTTTCGCCTCTCTTCTTTTCAGTGCTATTTGTAAGGCTTCTCCAGACAGCCATTTTGCTTTTTTGCATTTCTTTTCCATGGGGATGGTCTTGATCCCTGTCTCCTGTACAATGTCACGAACCTCATTCCATAGTTCATCAGGAACTCTGTCTATCAGATCTAGGCCCTTAAATCTATTTCTCACTTCCACTGTATAATCATAAGGGATTTGATTTAGGTCATACCTGAATGGTCTAGCGGTTTTCCCTACTTTCTTCAATTTAAGTCTGAATTTGGAAATAAGGAGTTCATGATCTGAGCCACAGTCAGCTCCTGGTCTTGTTTTTGTTGACTGTATAGAGCTTCTCCATCTTTGGCTGCAAAGAATATAATCAATCTGATTTCGGTGTTGACCATCTGGTGATGTCCATGTGTAGAGTCTTCTCTTGTGTTGCTGGAAGAGGGTGTTTGCTATGACCAGTGCATTTTCTTGGCAAAACTCTATTAGTCTTTGCCCTGCTTCATTCCGCATTCCAAGGCCAAATTTGCCTGTTACTCCAGGTGTTTCTTGACTTCCTACTTTAGCATTCCAGTCCCCTATAATGAAAAGGACATCTTTTTTGGGTGTTAGTTCTACAAGGTCTTGTAGGTCTTCATAAAACCGTTCAACTTCAGCTTCTTCAGCATTACTGGTTGGGGCATAGACTTGGATAACTGTGATATTGAATGGTTTGCCTTGGAAACGAACAGAGATCATTCTGTCGTTTTTGAGATTGCATCCAAGTACTGCATTTCGGACTCTTTTGTTGACCATGATGGCTACTCCATTTCTTCTGAGGGATTCCTGCCCGCAGTAGTAGATATAATGGTCATCTGAGTTAAATTCACCCATTCCAGTCCATTTTAGTTCGCTGATTCCTAGAATGTCGACGTTCACCCTTGCCATCTCTTGTTTGACCACTTCCAATTTGCCTTGATTCATGGACCTGACATTCCAGGTTCCTATGCAATATTGTTCTTTACAGCATCGGACCTTGCTTCTATCACCAGTCACATGCACAACTGGGTATTGTTTTTGCTTTGGCTCCATCCCTTCATTCTTTCTGGAGTTATTTCTCCACTGATCTCCAGTAGCATATTGGGCACCTGCTGACCTGGGGCGGGGACGGCAATGGCACCCCACCCCAGTACTCTTGCCTGGAAAATCCAATGGATGGAGTAGCCTGGTGGGCTGCAGTCCATGGGGTCACTAACAGTCGGACAGACTGAGCGACTTCACTTTCACTTTTCTCTTTCATGCATTGGAGAAGGAAATGGCAACCCACTCCAGTATTCTTGCCTGGAGAATCCCAGGGATAGGGGAGCCTGGTGGGCTGCCGTCTATGGGGTCACACAGAGTCGGACATGACTGAAGTGACTTAGCAGCAGCAGCTGACCTGGGGAGTTCCTCTTTTGGTATCCTATCATTTTGCCTTTTCTTACTGTTCATGGGGTTCTCAAGGCAAGAATTCTGAAGTGGCTTGCCATTCCCTTCTCTAGTGGACCACATTCTGTCAGACCTCTCCACCATGACCCGCCTGTCTTGCCTTGCCCCATGGGCATGGGTTGGTTTTATTGAGTTAGACAAGGCTGTGGTCCTAGTGTGATTAGATTGACTAGTTTTCTGTGATTATGGTTTCAGTGTGTCTGCCCTCTGATGCCCTCTTGCAACACCTACCATCTTACTTGGGTTTCTCTTACCTTGGATGTGGGGTATCTCTTCACAGCTGCTCCAGCAAAGCACAGCAGCTGCTCCTTACCTTGGAGGAGCGGTATCTCCTTACTGCTGCTGTTCCCTGACCTTCAACATGGGATGGCTCCTTTAGGCCCTCCTAGCCCAAGCAGCCACCGCTCCTCAGGTTGCTCCTCCCAGCCGCCGCTCTGGCCTCAGGCACAGCCCCTGGCCTCCAGTGTGGGGTGGCTTCTCCTGGCTGCCGCCCCTGACCTCCGGCACAGGGTGCTCCTCAGTCCACTGCCCATGGCCTCCGGTGCGAGGTGGCTTCTCCCAGCCACTCCTAACCTCGGACGTGGGGTACCTCTTCTCGGCCGCTGCCCCTGGCCTTGGAAGTGGGGTAGCTCCTCTCGACCACCGCCCCTGACCTCGGACGCGAGGTGTCTCCTCCCGGCAGCCACTGTCCTCGGACGCGGGGTAGCTCTTCTTGGCTGCCGCCCCTGACCTGGGACTTGAATAGCTCCTCTCGGCCGTTCCTGCGCCCGCACAGCCTGGCACTCTCAGCGGCTGCCCCTGACCTCGGACTTGGGGTAACTCGTCTAGGCCGTGCTTAGTGCGCCAGGGCGCTGCAGCCACCCACGCTTAGTGCACCGGATGGCTGCGTGCCAGGTGGCAGCCTTAATACAGTAAAGGCAAAGCCATCATAACACGAATCTTTTTGCATTGTATTGTCAGTAAGACAATAAAAACAGAAATGCAAAAAATACAAGAATAAGAATGGAGAGTAATTTTAGGAAAATAATGAGTCTAGTCAGACTATGCTTAGTGTCAGTTAGCCAACAAACAGTGATTTACACTGTGTATCCAGCAGTACTTTGCTTGCCAGGGTTTGTGTACCAAGCATATATGTTTCTAATTACTGTCTTCATGTGCTGTTCTTAAACTGGAGGCAAAATTCTTGATTTTAGTCAATATTTCAGGTAACATTTAACCTAGATACGCAATATTATCTTAATTTGTTAACATTCCCAATTGATCAAGAAAGAAAATCTTTCACCCAATTATATTTCATTTAAAGTTATTTTTATTTATATGCTCAGAAAAATATTTTTCATTCCATTTCGTAACATAATAAAATTTCATATATATGTGTGGTAAAGTACAAGTGTGTGTGCTCAGTTGCTCAGTTGGGTCCAACTCTGTGACTTTATGGACTGTAGCCTGCCAGGCTCCTCTGTGCATGGAATTTTCCAGGCAAGAATACTGGAATGGGTTGACATTTCCTTCTTATACGTGTGCTAAAATTGCTTACATAGTAATGATGTCCTTTGGTTAGAAAACTCAGTTCACATTTATTGCATTCATTTTAGTCTCTTGATTGGATCTTAATTGAAACCCTTTGAGTTGCTCCAGGCAGAATACTTGGAATGGAAACAACGCCTATAACTTATTTC
The DNA here is from genome assembly GCA_006410675.1 of Oreotragus oreotragus. NCBI lineage: Eukaryota > Metazoa > Chordata > Mammalia > Artiodactyla > Bovidae > Oreotragus > Oreotragus oreotragus. Next base: position 219,106 of record SJYX01008837.1, read on the forward strand.
TCTTTTCATTGTACAACTGGAGAAATACCTAGTGGGATTCCTGTTTCTTGGTACCCATGAGCAAAACCATACTGGGGACCCTGGGAATTTTGTTGCCCACTAGTTGGTCACCAGAATCAAATGTGTAAACTCTATGACAAAACTGACACTAAGCTTGTCATCCTTATCTCTCATTTTCTTTTAAATGCTAAAATATGTATCAGTTTTGGTTGTTCTTAGCCTTTTAGTTCTTTTACCAACAAAAAAGTACCAATAAAATATTGTAAAGTAATTAACCTCTAATTAAAATAAGTAAATTTATATTAAAAAATAAAATTAAAAAATTAAAATTAAAAAAAAAGTACCACCTGGCAAAAATGTTTGGAGTTAGTCCTGTCCCAGATGGTACATTCAACCCAGATTTTGGGTATGAGAAATTTAAGGAATTATAGTGTAAAACTCTGGATATCAGCTTGAAACTGACCACCTGACCCACTGACCACCTATCTCTAACCTTGTGCTGTAGTGATACTTGGCCACCTCTCTTTTTCTGTTATGTCTTACATGTCTTCTTGGTAACAGTTAAAAATATGCGTTGATTTCACCTACTGAGCATCACTTTTGTTCTTGGTAGAAACATCCCTGCTTACTTTTGAAAAAAATCTCTTTCCACATTGTTTGCAGTCTCCGTCAACTATATCGATCCCTTATATTTGATCTATAAACAAATTCTGTTGGCCTAGCCTTCAAGTTATATCCAGAACTGATCCTTTCTTATTATCTCTACAGCTAGCATTGCTTTTTACCTAAATTATTTCAAGAAAGTCTGAACTGGTCTCTGAGTTTCTCTGTTTAGCTCTCCACATTCTTTCCTCAATACAGCAGTGAACATGACTTTAATTAAAATTAAACTAAACTGTCTTACTCCTCTTCAAAATTCCCCATGCTTTCCCCATCCTATTCACAATGAAAATCAAAGTTCCTGCTGGAACTGACACAGTCAGGTCCCCTATTTTTCCTTCACGCTCATCTCTCAATACCCCACCCCACTATCCCCCCGAGCCAGTCACACTGAGCCCGCGTACCCTTTGTGCCTTCTGCCTGAAAACCTTCACCTAGACATATTCATGACTTGCTCCTTTAATTTCTTCAAGCATTTAGACAAATATGTGAACACTGATCCACACAGAGTAGGAAATCATTAAATATTTGTTGACTATCTGAATGACTGTTGATCAGTTTCTCTGCCCTCCTCTGACAGGATTAGTCACTGTTTAAGTCACATTTTTAACCATATTCTAAGAATACCTTTGTCAGTCTCTCCTATCCATTCCTCTCACTTGTCTCTTTTTCCTTAGGAAACTGATTGTGGAGTATAGTGGATAAGGTTTACTGAACGTGCTGGACAAGAGAGTGTTCTTTCATACAATAGATATTAAGTTAATACATGTAAAGAGAGAGATAAGAGAATCTGTATCAGGCAAACAGCACAGTAATAAACTCTGCAGATATGATTCACCAATCGATATTAAAATTAGCCATACAAGTGTGAGGAAAATATATATTGGCTAAGTTTCAAAATATCATCCCCAAGATACTTATCAGCTATAATAAAAGATAGTCAGTTTACATGGGAAAAAACTAAATGGACACCAACTTAATCAAGTAAGCAATGTTAACATCACCAGTAAGAAGACACGTGGACATCAAGAAACCCTTAATATAATGTACTGAGAAATATATGCCATTTATGTGGTATTCTTACCAAAAATAAATAACTCCTCTCCAATCATCAGAAAACTTTAAACTGAGAGATATTCTACAAAGCAACTAATTGTTGTCCTTCAAAAGTGATAAAAATCATGAAATATATGGGCAAACTAAAGGACTGCTACAAGTTTCAGGAGATTATGGAGAAATAACAAGCAAATGTAATTTGGGATCCTGGATTCTGGTAGAAATAACAAGAGGACATTTGGAGAAATTAGCATGTCTAGAGTTGATGATAATATTTCAGTTAATAATATAACTAACCCACTGTGTCCATAAAATTCTTCAAGAAGAATTTCATGTATTCTTCCAAGTATTCTTCAGAGGCAAGAATACTGGAGTGGGTAGATATTCCCTTCTCCTGGGGATCTTCCTGAACCAGGGATTGAACCCGAGTCTCCTGCATTGCAGGCGGATTCTTTACTGTCTGACCTGGGGAAGCCAGGGAAGCCCTATATATATATATATATATATAGTCAATAATAATAAAATAATACTAATCCCATTAATAATACTGTACTAATGTCATTTATTTGTATTTTGTAACTTTACAATAATTCTGTGAGAGGTTAGCATTAGGGGAAGAAGGATGAAGGATAAAAGAACACTTTGTACTATGTTTTACTGTTCTATATGAATAAAACTAGGGCTTCCCTCAAAGTTCAGTTGGTAAATCATCTGCCTGCAATGCAAGAGACCCGGGTTCATTTCCTGGGTCAGGAAGATCCCCTGGAGAAGGAAATGGCAACCCACTCCAGTATTCTTGCCTGGAGAATCCCATGGACAGAGGAGCCTGGCAGGCTACAGTCCATGGGATCACAAGAGTCGGACACGAATTAGCAGCTAAACCACCACCATGTATAAAATTAGTTAAAATTTAAAAATGATCCAGCACATTTTCAGTTTTGCTCTAATTGAGTAATGATTATTTTGTGATTTTCTGTCCAAACATTAGGCTGAGGTATTATAACGTTTTTGTATCCCTTTTCTTGATAAAACAACCATTCACATCCCTTTCTCTGACTGTATTCTCCAAAGTAGTGCTTCCCCTCCAAGTAGTTTCTATTCTTCAGGGACGTATTCTAGTTGATTTGAATCACTCAATATATCTCATCCTTTGTCCACATTGATTAATTCAAGGATACATGTCTAAGACAATATGAAAAAATATGATACAAGAAGGTATTTTTGGAGGCTTCTTGGCCCCATTAATATGCTGGATACAGTAATTTAAAGCTGTCTCTTATACACATCTAGATGTGTATAAGAGACAGGACCTACAGATGGCTAACAAACNTTGATTTGAATCACTCAATATATCTCATCCTTTGTCCACATTGATTAATTCAAGGATACATGTCTAAGACAATATGAAAAAATATGATACAAGAAGGTATTTTTGGAGGCTTCTTGGCCCCATTAATATGCTGGATACAGTAATTTAAAGAGGTAGCATGGTACTATTATAGCCATTTCTGATAACATGAAGGTAACTTGAATGCAAATGATGCTGACGCATTGAATAGGACAGATCCAGTCCCAGTCTCAAAAAATCATTTGGTTTTTCCATGAGATATTGCAGAAAAACCGGAATGAAAATTTTGGCCAACTCAATAATTACTAAGAATCTTAAAAGGAGTCCCGATAATGTTGCATTTTCTAAAACTAGATATAGCCCCAGAGCACAGAACCGTTCATTCAAATAATCTGATAAGTTTCCTTTTTGTATTAAGGGTAGTTTGTGATAGATTTTGTGACTTGTCAAATAAAAACTCCTAAATGATAATTCACATTGCATGTGTGTGTGTGTGTGTTCAGTTGCTCAGTCATGTCTGTCTTTTTGCTACCTCATGGACTATAACCTTCCAGGCACCTCTGTCCATGGGGTTTTCCAGGCAAGAATACTGGATTGAGTTGCCATTTCCTTCTCCAGGGGATCTTCCTGACACAGAGATTGAACTTGCTTTTCCTGCATTACATTATTACTATTCTTTATGAACTGTTGCACAGTGTTGGAATCTTTATTTACCACAGTGTAACTGTCAATTAATAACAACTGGCATAGAAAATGCAACCTATTTTTTATCCCTGAATTTAGTATGTCAGGACTTCCCTGGTGGCTCAGATGATAAAGTGTCTGCCTACAGTGTTGGAGACCCGAGTTCCATCCTTGGGTCAGGAAGATCCTCTGTAGAAGGAAATGGGAACCCACTCCAGTACTCTTGCATGGAAAACCCCATGGATGGAGGAGCATACTATGCTACAGTCCATGGGGTCACAAAGAGTCGGACATGACTGAGTGACTTCACTTTAGTATGTCAGACACTATACCAGATTGTATGAGGGATACAAAAATGAATGTGAGAGATCCTGCTCTCTAGGAATGGCCAGTTAACCACAGAAGTTAACACGTTTATAAAAATAACAATAAGGTAGAAAATAATACAAGCATAAGAAACTACAAACTAAATGCTATATACTTTCAGAAAACTAAAGGATTACTTATGGTTCAGTAGATCAGGAAAGACTAACTAAAGAGAGGTGGCATTTAAACATGGCCTTGAGGAGTGACAGGAATTTACAGACATATGGATATGGAGAAAGGCAGTCCTGCTGCTGCTGCTAAGTCACTTCAGTCGTGTCCGACTCTGTGTCACCCCATAGACGGCAGCCCACCAGGCTCCCCCGTCCCTGGGATTCTCCAGGCAAGAATACTGGAGTGGGTTGCCATTTCCTTCTCCAATGCATGAAAGAGAAAAGTGAAAGTGAAGTCACTCAGTCTGTCCGACTGTTAGCGACCCCATGGACTGCAGCCCACCAGGCTACTCCGTCCATTGGATTTTCCAGGCAAGAGTACTGGGGTGGGGTGCCATTGCCTTCCCCGGAAAGGCAGTCCAGTAATAGAGAAAAACATGAGCAAAATCTTAGACTTTTCCTTCAATGAGAGCATATTTTAATTATTTTTCTACTATTCATACGTATAATAGTTTTGTGTAAGATTTTAAATGAAATTAGGGTTTTTATGCAGGTCAGGAAGCAACAGTTGCAGAAAGTGAAGAGGAGCTAAAAAGCCTCTTGATGAAAGTGAAGGTGGAAAGCGAAAAAGTTGGCTTAAAGCTCAACATTCAGAAAACGAAGATCATGGCATCTGGTCCCATCACTTCATGGGAAATAGATGGGGAAACAGTGGAAACAGTGTCAGACTTTATTTTTGGGGGCTCCAAAATCA
>SJYX01008837.1:234299-257389 GCA_006410675.1 Oreotragus oreotragus
CTCCTTGGAAGAAAAGTTATGACCAACCTGGATAGTATATTCAAAAGCAGAGACATTACTGCAAGGAGATCCAACCAGTCCATTCTGAAGGAGATCAACCCTGGGATTTCTTTGGAAGGAATGATGCTAAAGCTGAAACTCCAGTACTTTGGCCACCTCATGCGAAGGGTTGACTCATTGGAAAAGACTCTGATGCTGGGAGGGATTGGGGGCAGGAGGAGAAGGGGACGCCAGAGGATGAGATTGGTGGATGGCATCACTGACTCGATGGACGTGAGTTTGAGTGAACTCCGGGAGTTGGTGATGGACAGGGAGGCCTGGCGTGCTGTGATTCGTGGGGTCGCAAAGAGTCGGACACGACTGAGCGACTGAACTGAACTGAACTGAACTGAACTATGGTTGTCAGAAGAAGGGTGTGTAGGGGGCACTGAATGAAGGTAGTCAAAAAAGAGAAACTTCCAGTTACAAGATAAATTAAGAATTACAGATGCAATGTGCAACATAATATAATTAACACAGCATTTGGTTCAGATAACCACAAACACCACCATCAACCTTACCAATTATCATAACTGGTAACAGTAACTGAAATTTTCCCTTTGTATTTTATCTTCTCCAAGTAATTTTCTGACAAATTCAATCTATGTTTATTCCTCCATCCTTCACTTTCTTTTCACTAATGTACAGAACAGCTGCAATTTCAGACTACAAAATTTTCTTTTGACTAGTTCTAGCTAGAAATACAGACACCCTCAACAATATTAAAATCTCCCAATGCTATTAAGAAAATTTATTTTTTCATGTAATTCTGTTGAATAAACCCAAAGTGGCTCTCTCTTCTTTACTATAGATTATGTGCTTAACTGTAGAATAACCATCTCATAAATGAATACTGATATGTGACAATAAGGAAGTAAATATATATATAGCTACCCTAGAAATAAAGCATATTTCCTCTCCAATTTATACATTGTATCTTTCTTAAAGCAAACTATTATCGAAAAATAAAATGAAAAGAAATACCAAGTGAGACTGTTATAAATTTTTTTCTGAAATTGTTCATCATAAAATACAAGAAGATGTTTTAAAGGTGTTTTGCAATTTAACTGCATTTCCATCTTGTTTCCTTGACTTTTTGAGTAATCTGTTCCATAATGTGTTTTTATAACTGAGGGAGATGAAAAGTGAAATTGATAAAGATGCATAATTGGTTTCTCTTTTTATTGGGTGCTTCTGCTCAGATTTTTATATTGTCATCCTGTAGAATGTTAAAATTCAAAGAAGATTTTACAGATGGTATTTTAAATATTTTTTCTCTAAGCTGTTTCAGTACACAGTATTATGTTCTATGTCTTATAAGAAATAATTAGTCTTAAGAAGCAAGACGATCTTGAGATATGTTGGGATCTTTTTTTCTAACTTGAACAAAATGTAACTTAAATGGACATTATAGAAGAAATTTACATACCTCCAGTTATAATCAAATACTTTATTCATTCCTGAGAAATGTGGGTGAAATCCCTCACAAGTGTTTTTGAACCACACACACACAAAATGGTTCCTCAAATAACACAGAGCTTGCTTTCAGAAATTTCCAAGAGCTATATCTAGGCATCAAATGTTAATTCAGGTTATCACATAACATTGTGATACTTGGTTTGAGGATATCTGGGCTGATACACTAAATCAAAGAAACACTTATAATTTGATTATGTCCTCTCATATGCTATAATTATTGACCCATAAAATATAATTACATAAAAGATCCTCCAAATTAAACAGGTAATTAAATGTAAATTAGAGATACCTTAATCTGGTCTTGTAACCCATATGCCCTGGACCTGGAATACATGAAAATACTCAATAAAAGTAATTTAAATAGATAAATATATAGGAAGGAAGGGGAAAAGAGAGAAAGAAAGAGCTAGATTGGATGGATGAATAAACAGATAGATGAATGGATCAACTGATGTGGATGGCTGGGTAGGTCAATATAGATGGATGGATATCTAGATATTAAGATAATATATTATCAAGAAAAATAAATGTCGATGTATGCCAAAACCAATACAATCTTGTAAAGTAAAAAATAATTAAATTAGTTATTACAATAAATCAAAAAAATCCAAAAGATTCTACAAATAAGTCAAAAAATAAAAATAATAAATGTTTATCATGAGTAAAATAAATAAATAAATGCTATAGAGTTCTATAACTCTACAGAATTCTTGTGAGGAACCTGACTAATTCAAACTAAATTGCTTCAGACATGATTCAATTCAATTAGGTCACAAGAATAATATTGTGGCTTCTGGATGTAATAAGAAAACTTCTTAGCACCAGTAAATCAAGATCATTCAGTGATTCCTTATGTCAATACTACATACTTAGTTCCTACTGTGAGCTCAGAGACTGAGTGCTTTGGTTGGAACACACTATAAGCGGAACCATTAACCTGTTCCTTAAGGCAATTTTGTTAGTTAGAGGCCAACACCAGACACACATACACACAAACATATACTTTGAACTCAGCTGGGCCAAATTTATTAACCAATCTATGTCTAAATGTGACAAAATATGATGACCTTCCAATATTCCCATCAACTGAAATACTTATTTTCATAATATTTTACTTTTCTTTTCTAAGGAAGTACAAGCAATATTTTGAAATAAGTAGAAATAACAGAGGTATGAAGGAAAATGTTGATTTTCTAGATTTTATAGTACTGGAAATTGCTTTTTTTGTATTATGCTTTTATTTTGCCCTTTTTTTCTGTAATGAACTTGTCACCATAAAACTGATTTCAAGCATAAATATCTATTTGCTTGGCCAAAGCTTATTATTTCTTCTTGGCTTTGATTTTAATTATTATAAACTAGCATTTGATGAACTTTTGGTGGAAAAAATCATACTCTGAGCATGATTGATTGTTAGGTTATTGTGCTGAGTGAGGCTGTTTAAAATATTTGTAAGTGCTTTTTGATGAATAACTGTTAAATACAGTTTTGAGAATACTGATTTTTAAAACCAATCATGCTGTTTTAAGAAAAAGAGGAAGAAGCAAAAGTATAAGCTAATTGTAAGATGTGGCTAAAAGAAGCTAATCTATTCTTAACCTTACTTCATAAGTGACAGCAAAATTAAATGGAGACAATCATGAATCACAGGAGGATGAGAGTTGGGTAACTAATTGGCCTATTTTCTGTGCTGTCAGAATCCTCTCAAGCAATTTTCTTCAATTATAACTGCAAATCAGCATGCTATTTCCTCCACATGAACTGTCTGTTGCCTGAGGACTAACTAGGTATCCTGGGATAACTCAAGATGAATTGTTAGAGACCATTTTCCACTAGTGAATCATTACAGGGAGTTCATAGTGAAATGCCAGCATTAAAACTCTCTAAAAGTTCAGGATGAAAATATTCACAAAAAAAATGCATTATGTGTAAAAGGATGACTGCCTTGGTCATCAGCAAGAATTATATCATTCTGCTATCAAACTCCATGAAATAAGAAAGAAAGCAAAACAGATATCAAAATATTGCCCTCATGTGCTGAACTCTCTGCTGGATATAGTTTGTCCCCTGGTATCAATTAAATACTATGCTAGCCAGAGACTGCTGGTAGCTTCAGTTTGAATTGTGCCTTTTCTCTGTAGTTTTAACACAATCAACTGTTATTCAGAATGAATTATATCTCTCTTATTTCACCTGGTTAAATCATTTCCTACATTTAGTCTTGCATTCCACACATCAGCATCCCTATCATGTTCTACTAAAGATGAAAAAAAGCACTATAATTTCAGGTTTTCACTTAAAAAAAAACACACATTAGCCAAATGCTCTTCTTCCAAAATTTATATTCCTTTATGCAATACAGTAGGTATGTGGCAGGTAAGCTTCAAGAACTACCAGGAAAGTGACCCAATCTTCTATGGAAATACCCAGTTGCAAAACAAGAAAATAAAATGTTTGGGGAGAACTTCTAAAGTACAAGCTAATTACTTTTATAATAGGCTTTTAGGGTTTAGGAGTCTAAAATGTCATCCAATATATTAAAATCCATATAATAAAAAAACATAAATATGATATCATAACTATCTTATTTTGCCATCACAAAATATAATTGGAAATAGCTAACTGTTATGGTAGTGGTATTTTATTTTCTATACTTTATCAAAGCATATACAGGATTTTGTACAGTGTTTATTTAATGAATGTCGTTGAAATAAGTTTTCAAAGAACAAATCTATTAGGTATTACACAGAGATTTACAAGCAAAGGAAGGCATGTACATGATGAATGCAAACTCTTGGGATTTATATGGGAAATTACATTGACTTAAATGTCAGTAGCTATTTAGACATCTGAGGTCAGGCCTTCAGGAGGAAAGAACACATCTTTAGTCTGTAAAGAATATTTTAGGTGTCCAAAAACACAACTTCAAATATATAAACACATCATGTACTATTGAGAAAACTAGATTGAACTCTCTTAAAAACTCTTCAAGACCTCAAACAAATCCATATTTAATCCTTAGTTTGGTTTTGTTCTAAGATTGTTTTGTTATCTAGGAAATCTGCACATCAAAGTATGAATTTAATGGTGACAGACTTTATTTCCTTTTGGCTTTTTTTTGTGTTTTATACTGTTAAGAATTCTTTCAATGATTGGACACCACACTCCAAAGAATCTAATCTACCCATAATAGCAAAAGTTGACATTTTTAAAACAATAAAGCAAAACTCTTTTGTTGTGAGTCACTGAAAATAAAACCATGTATATAATAACTTTCTAGGTGGGAGAGTGAGAATATTGATTGTTTTTGAAATTGCGGTTATACTAAATTTGTATGACCTAATATTAATATATCCTTTCTACATTTTAAACTTTGAGAAGGCAGAGTCATGGCTTGATCTTTTTAAATCTCATATGTTAGTTCTAAGTACTTATGAACATAGTGTGTTCTCAATAAATAAGTATTGAATGATTGCTTAAATGGGTAATTAAAATCAAAACATAATTCCAAGATTAAACAACTTCACAGGAGTGATGTCACTATCATGGAAGAATAAGATGCTCCCTTTGGATCTACACTTCACTCTATAAGTAATAAAATATACGTAGCTCAACAAAGGTTCCACTGTCCAACATATCAGGATACCCAAGAGATTCACACTGCTGTACATCTGAAGGTGGAAGGATTTTGAAGACATAGTGGTGGGGAAAAAAATGAACAGTGGAGGTAGTGCCTACAATCCAGTGCTACCAGCTGCAGTTGCTGAGCACACAGCCCCAGAGAACCTGGTAACAGCAGTACAGATGGTGCATTTCATTCCAGCTTCCCACAGCAGCACCCATGATCACAAGGAATGTGGCTGCTGAAGCAGCAAGGTGCGTGATCCAGGTCCCTCTAGATGTCACCTGCAACTTCGATCCCCCTGTACACAGCAGAGACACCTTTAACTTATCAACCCTGGATACAGCAAAGGAGCATGACCCAGACACTCCCATGATTATTATGCCCCTACCACATCAGTGGTTCATCCAATTTAGGCAATCGTAAATATAGCATTATCAATCAAGTTGATGGAAACAAATAGCCCCAGGTCATTCACCTTAAAACCCAAATAAAGAAACAAACAATCGGCCAACCAGAGGTATAGAATTGGTATAGAATTTAAAGACTCAAGAGACAATTTTCTATAACAAGTTAACCTGGGGTATCCTCTAATGCACATTAATGAAGTCTCCTTTATGTACAGTTGGGAAGGTCCCTTGGAGGAGGAAATGGAAACCCACTCCAGTATTTTTGACTAGAGAATCCCATGGACAGAGGAGCCTGGCGGGCTACAGTCCATGNCAAGTTAACCTGGGGTATCCTCTAATGCACATTAATGAAGTCTCCTTTATGTACAGTTGGGAAGGTCCCTTGGAGGAGGAAATGGAAACCCACTCCAGTATTTTTGACTAGAGAATCCCATGGACAGAGGAGCCTGGCGGGCTACAGTCCATGGGGTCGCAAAAAGTTGAACACGACTGAGCGACTAATATTTTACTTTTTAATACTAAATACAGCATAGGTGCCTACAACCCCAGTGCTCCCAAGAATGATGCCAATGATAGCAGTGACAGTGTGAGTAGTAAGGCTCCAGCAACCCAGGAGGCATAAGCAATGATGACAAGAGCAGAAGAGGGTGGAAAGCATTGACTCTCAAAATCTGATGAAGGCAGCTCAGGAGAAAGAAACCAAAAATTTGTGCAATGGTACAGCCAACTAAAAACAAAAGAAAGGTCTCTAATTTCCAATGTATTAAATTGTTGGAAGTAAAGCAAACAAAATGTTAATAAAGGTGTTTGTGACTTCAAATGTAGCAACAGAGGAACAACACATAAAGCAACGTGAAAAATCACAGTAACATATATCAGAAATTTTAATGACAACTCTCCAGAAATCTAACTCCAAGTCCTGGAAGATTGTGATCCAACTGATAGAGAATTCAAAATAGCTGTCATAAAGACACTCACACAGAAAAAGTCAGAAAGACAGTTCAGTGAGTTCAGGGATATATTTATGAACAGAAGGAATTAAATAAATTAATGAATTAAATAAAGGTATTTAAATATTAATATTGAAATTAAATATTAATTAAATATATTAATTTGAATAATAAAAGAATTAAATAAATTAATGAACAGAGGTAATACTTTACCAATGATATTAAAAGTATAAGCAACAAACAGAAATTGTGCAGTTGAAACACTTAATAAAAGAAATAAAGAATGCATTGAAAAGAACCAGAAATAGTGCAGGTAATAGGAAAGAATTAGTGAGCTTGAAGATAGAAATCCAGAAATGATTATGGCAGAACAGGAGAGAGTAATAACATTTTTTAATGAAAAAAATACAACAAGAATTATCCAACTCCATTAGAAAGAGCTACATAAGTGGGTAAATGTATCCCAGAAAGAGAAGAGATGAAAATGGGAACAGAGAGCTTATTTCAAGAAAAATAACTGGGAACTTCCCAAACCCGGGGAAGGTAATGGGTATACAAGTTCACAAAGCTAAGAAAATCCCCAATTAACTTAGCAAGAAAGACCTCCAAACATGCTAGGGCAAAACTACCAAAAGTCAATGACAAATTTATAAAGGCAGACAGGGGAAAAAAGAAGGTGAATGACAAAGTCACTCCATTAGGGTATTAGCAGATTTCTCAGCAGCAACTCTCCATCCAAGAGAGAGTACAATGACATACTCAGACTATTTAAAGATAAAAACTGTCAGCCAAGAAATTTCTATCCAGAAAAGTTAACATTAAGTTATAAAGGAGAAATAGAGGTTTTCCAAGATAAACAAAAGCTGAGGGAATTCATCACCACTAGATTTGTTTTCCAAGAAATAGTGCAAATAGCTCTTCTACCTGAAATGAAAAGGTGAAAAAGTACACAAAACTTTAAGGTGACAAATAGAAGCAGAAAATTACAACTCTTTATTAATACAGGCAGTTAAGCAATTACAGTGAAATGTTAAGGGTAAAAAGCAGTAAAATAACTATGGCTACTTCAAAAAAAAACTTACAACATAAAAAAGAATAATTTTTGACAACAAAAANACACAAAACTTTAAGGTGACAAATAGAAGCAGAAAATTACAACTCTTTATTAATATAGGCAGTTAAGCAATTACAGTGAAATGTTAAGGGTAAAAAGCAGTAAAATAACTATGGCTACTTCAAAAAAAAACTTACAACATAAAAAAGAATAATTTTTGACAACAAAAACACAAAAGGGGAAGAGAAAAAGGACTGAACCTGTACAGGCAGGAAAATAAGACACTATCAACAGAAAAATGACTATTTTACCTATGAGATGTGTTATACAAATCTCATGATGAAGAGAGGTTGGATTAGAAAGGAAGTAAAACCGTTACTATTTGAAATTGAAATGATTTTATATATATGAATCACCTTAAAGACTCCACCAAAACAGTATTGGAAATAAAAAATGAATACAGTAAAGTTGTAAGGGAAAAAATATACACAGTTTATTTTAATTTCTGTACTTTAAAAACAAAAAACAGAAAGACGAATTTAGAAAAGAATCAAATTTACAACTGCAACTAAAAGAATAAAATGCCTCAGAATAACGAGTTAAAGACTTCTACACTGAAAACCATAAGGTGCTGGTGAAAGAATTCAAGATGACACAAAGAAATGGAAAAATATTCCCCACTAATGGATTGGAAGATTTAACATTATTTAAATGTACATATTTTGTAAAGTAATCTACAAATTCAGTACAATCTCCATCCAAAATTCCAAAAACATTTTCCACAAAAATAGAAAAAAAAAATCCTAAAATATGTATAGAACCACAAGACCTGATACTGTAAAATCCTAGAAGAAAAGATTGATATACACACTTTGACACTGGGCTTAGTAATATATTTTTGGATATGTATCCTAAGGCAAAGGAAACAAAAGCCAAAATAAACAAATAGGACTATATCATACTACAAAGCTTTTACACAGCAATTGAAACCATCAACAAAATGAAAAGAAAATGTACTCAGTGGGAAAATATATTAGCAAATCATATATCCAATAATGGGTTAATATACAAAACATATATAGAACTCAGGGCTTCTCTGGTGGCTCAGATGGTAAAGAATCAACCTGCAATGCAGGAGACATGGATTCAATCCCTGGGTCAGGAAGATCCCCTGGAGAAGAAAATGGCTACTCATTCCAATATTCTTGGCTGGAGAATTCCATGGACTGATGAGTCTGGCGGGCTATAGTCCATGGTTCAAAGAGTCATACATGACTGAGTGACTGACATGTCATCGCTCAGTTATGTCTGACTCTTTGTGACCCCATGGACTGTAGCCTACGAGGCTCCTCCGTCCATGGGATTTTCCAGGCAAGAGTACTGGAGTGGGTTGCCATTTCCTTCTCCAGGGGATCTTCCCAACCCAGAGATCAACCCTGGGTTTCCTGCATTGCAGGCAAATGCTTTACCCTCTAAGCCACCAGGGAAGAACTCGTGCAACTCAACAGAACAAAAACACAATCAGATTTTTAAAATGGACAGAGGACCCTGTTTGGGGTCCTCTTGAAAGAATATATACAGAAGGCCAGTAGGCACATAAAAAATGCTCAGTATTGCTAATTATTAGGAAATGTAAATTAAGACCAAAACAAGATATCAACACGCCCTCTTTAAAATGAATAATATAAAAAAGACAGAAAATAATAAGTGATGATGAGAATGTGGAGAAAAATGAACCCATATACACCTTTGATGGGAATGTAAATTGGTACAGTCACAGTGGAAAACAGTATGGAGATTTCTTAAAAAATTAAGAATAGAACTACCATATGATTCCATTATTTAACTTCTGCACAATTATCCAAAGAATATGAAAATGATAACTCAAATTATATATGCACCCTGTGCTCTTTACCAGATAAGGTGATAGCACCCCACTCCAGTACTCTTGCCTGGAAAATCCCATGGATGGAGGAGCCTAGTAGGCTGCAGTCCATGGGACTGCCAAGAGTCGGACACGACTGAGCGACTTCACTTTCACTTTTCACTTTCGTGCATTGGAGAAGGAAATGGTAACCCACTCCAGTGTTCTTGCTTGGAGAATCCCAGGGACGGGGTAGCCTGTTGGGCTGCCGTCTATGGGGTCGCACAGAGTCGGACACGACTGAAGCGACTTAGCAGCAGCAGTATTGTAAATTACAACATTATTTACAATACTCAATATATGGAAACAATCTAAGTGCCTATTGATGAATAAATGGATAAAAAAGATGATGTGTATATATACACTATAGAATAGTACTCAGCCACAAAATGATGAAATCTCGCCATTTGCAAGAACATTGATGGCACTTGAGGATATTATGCTAAGTGAAATGTGTCAGAGAAAAACAAATACCATATGATTTCATTCATGTGGAATAATATTTAAAAACTCAAAATAATCAAACAAATAAAACAAAAACACAAAGATATGGAGAACAGATTGGTGGTTGGGCAGGGTGTTGGGGAAGGTAAAATAGGTAAAAGGGGTCAATTTTATGGTAATAGATGGAAAATAAACTTATGGTGGTGTAGTCTATACAGAATTCAAATTGTAATGCTGTACAAATGAAACTTACATAATCTTATAAACCAATGTTATCTCAATTAAAAAAAATAAGTTCTTTAAAAAGTAAGAAATCATGCTTGTTTTCAAACTTGAAACCACTCAGTGAATCATAGGAGCATCACCTAAATATTAATTAGTTATGAGAAAAACTTGTTGCATTTGTAATAGTGACACAAGTAACTTGTATTTATATTTACACACATAGACATGCATACATAACATTGTCATGTGTGTGTATTAGTTTTGCAATCGTGTCCAGAGTTCAGGGGCTGCTCACTGCAGTGAGCAATGAAGTGCTAGAGGAAGCTGTGATGGGTTCTTTCTTGCAGTGCTTGGGTTTCTCTCTAGCTGTGGTGCTCAGTTGCTCCTGACACATGGGATCTTAGTTCCCTGCGTGCGTGCTGCACACTAAATGGACTCAGTCCTGTCCAACTCTTTGTGACCTTAAGGACTGTAGCCCGCCAGGCTCCTCTGTCCATGGAATTCTCCAGGCAAGAATACTGGAGTGGGTTGCCATGCCCTCCTCTAAGGAATCTTCCTGACCTAGGGATTGAACCCAGGTCTCCTGCATTGCAGGCAGATTCTTTAGCATCTGAGTCATGAGGGAAACCCTTATATTGTCATATTGTAGGCAATTTTCATGTTTTATTACTTCTATTTGAAAACATGTGCATTATAAACACCTTTTAAGGTTATTTGAGTAACAAACTTGTTTAACATTTTTTTCACCTCATTTAAGAAAGACTATGATCATTTCATGGGAAATAGATGGGGAAACAGTGGAAACAGAGTCAGACTTTACTTTTGGGGGCTCCAAAATCACTGCAGATGATTGCAGCCATGAAATTAAAAGATGCTTACTCCTTGGAAGGAAAGTTATGACCAACCTACATAACATATTCAAAAGTAGAGACATTACTTTGCCAACAAAAGTCCGTCTAGTCAAGGCTATGGTTTTTCCAGTGCTCATGTATGGATGTGAGAGTTGGACTGTGAAGAAAGCTGAGCACCAAAGAATTGATGCTTTTGAACTGTGGTGTTGGAGAAGACTCTTGAGAGTCCCTTGGACTGCAAGGAGATCCAACCAGTCCATCCTAAAGGAGATCAGTCCTGGATGTTCTTTGAAGGACTGATGCTGAAGCTGAAACTCCATTATTTTGGCCGCTTCATGCTAAGAGTTGACTCATTGGAAAAGACCCTGATGCTGGGAGGGATTGAGGGCAGGAGGAGAAGGGGATGACAGAAGATGAGATGACTGGATGATATCACCGACTCGATGGACATGAGTTTGGGCAAGCTCCGGGATTTGGTCATAGACAGGGAGGCCTGGCATGCTGTGATTCATGGGGTCACGAAGAGTCAGACACGACTGAGCGACTGAACTGAACTGAGCTGAACTGAACTGATGCTCATTTAATTAACCATGATTTTTCCCCTTAAATCAATAATATTTCTCTTGATAATTCAGTGAAAGTTCTAACTTCTACATGAATTTAACTTCTTTAAGTTAAAATTTAGCTTCATAAATTTCAACTTCTATGAATGACACTGACAAATAGATAATAATTTTAATTCAATTAAAACTTAAAAGAAAGACTATTTCTTTGAAGTTGAATGCATATAAAAGGCATAGGAACTGCCATATTCAGGCAATAATATTTGATTTTTCTTAATAGGACAAGACAAGATTTTAAGATTCAGGACTATAAAAAATTTTCCTTGTACAACTTCTGTTTGATGTTTATGATTGATAAACTTAAGGATTTGTGTTATTGTTTTTTTTTTCTTTTTGACCTTTTTCATGAAACATTATGTGCATATAGCACACCAAAATGTCACAACTAATAGTCCCACCTATTCTTCCACTATTACAACTAAAGTACATTTTGTTAATCTCACAAGACTGACTGACATGTATATCTGGCACCTTTATTTGGGTAATCATGTAACACACACACACAAAACCCTGAAGTTTGTNTTTTCTTTTTGACCTTTTTCATGAAACATTATGTGCATATAGCACACCAAAATGTCACAACTAATAGTCCCACCTATTCTTCCACTATTACAACTAAAGTACATTTTGTTAATCTCACAAGACTGACTGACATGTATATCTGGCACCTTTATTTGGGTAATCATGTAACACACACACACAAAACCCTGAAGTTTGTATTTATAAGCCAAAGTGGATATGAATAACAAAGCTGCCAACTTGAAGGGGATAGTACAAAATGTAATACTTAGCTTGGCTAACATTCATCCTGAAACATTTGGTATCATGTTAAGAAGCATGAGATAACTGACAACTCTCCAAGAGATAAAAATTCCTCTATTATTGCTAAAAAAAAAAAAAAAAGCAATGCCAGATCTTCTAGCACAATACCATTTTTGCCAAGAAGACAGATATTTTTATAAATCTCAATGTTTTTCTAGATTAACTTCTGGAAGTTTACTTATCAATTATCACTGACTGTACCTAATAAGTTAGCTCTTAACAGAATGATTAAATTCAAAGCATTAAATCCAAGTCAAAATGTATATCTAATATTGTGATAATTCAGTAAGATATAAATATAATAAGAGAAAATAGTAATCACAATTTATTATTCATGTATTTTAATAGCATTACTATTAGCTAATATTTTGAGTGTTTGTTGATTTATTGTTGTTCAGTCGCTAAGTCGTGTCTGACTCTTTGCCACCCCATGAGCTGCAGCACACCAGGCTTCCCTGTTATTCACCATCTCCTGGAGTTTACTCAAACTCATGTCCGTTGAATCACTTATCCTATCTAAGCATCTCATCCTTTGCCACCCTCTTTTCCTTTTGCCTTCAATCTTTCCCAGCATCAGGATCCTTTCCAGTGAATCAACTCTTTCCATCAGGTGGCCAGAGTATTACAGCTTTATTATGTGCCAGGTTCTATGTACATTGCATGTTTTTTCTCTTGTTACAATCACAGTAACACAGATGAGGAAATCATTTGGCATTGCACCATTCCAACTGAAGTACAAAGAAATTATGAAAAAGCATGCATTTGAAATAGTGACCAAAATTTATTTTAAAAGAGGCTTTTTTCTTTCAGTTCAGTTTAGTTCAGTTGCTCAGTCATGTCTGACTCTTAGCGACCCCATGGACTGCAGCCTAACAGGTTCTGCCATCCATGGGACTTTCCAGGCAAGAGTACTGGAGTGGGGTGCCATTGCCTTCTCTGCTGCATTATAATAACTGCTAATAAATTACACCTAAATACTCTAACAAATAAGGTTTAAAAGATCAGCACAAACTATTTGTTTAAAGGGTATTTTAATTGACAATATTTTATACTTATGAGTTATTAGATCATGTAAAATGTAACAGTTATCAGTTATTACTAGATTCAATGGAGATTCAAATCCATATTTATGCAGGGATGATGCAGAAACAATGAGTAAGAATTACAACCTAGAAAGGCAGAAGGTAATGTGGAACAACAGATTAAGGAAGTCTAAACAAGTAGAAAAGTAAGAAATTTATATCAGAAAGGTCTAAGGGTATCTAGAAACAAACAACAAATTAGGACATTTTCCCAAGGAGTCAAGTTTTAAACATTTTTCAGGTATGCAGGTTCTTGTCCTAGAATTCTGACAGCAGGCAGTGGTCACACAAATGTTAAGAGTGCAGTATAGAGGTAAAATTGTATGGAAAATTTGAAGGACCAAGCAAGATAGAACCCAAGTTGCTGGAGGATATGGGTAACAAGATTAGAACTCAGGCATGGGGAACAAAACAGATATCCTATTAAGGGAAGTAAAGAAGAAGGTAGTTGTTTGATCACAAGAAAGAATACAGCAACCAAATTTGGGGAACAGAACATCAGTTCAAAATTGGACAAGCAGTAAGTTGGCTCAGTGATAGGGAAGCTGATGATCTAGGAATTATTGTTCTGATCCCCCCGCCCCCCGCCGGCATGGAGAATCCCAGGGACAGGGGAGCCTGGTGGGCTGCCGTCTATGGGGTCGCAGAGAGTCAGACACGACTGAAGCAACTTAGCAGCAGCAGCAGCACCCTAGGGTCAGATTGTTTCAGAACCTGTGAAGGTTGGAGTTTGGATATAATGGAAACCAATAGTGATGTTTGGGAGATTCCAGGGAAAAAAAATTAAACTCAACATTATAGAGTGAACTAAAATGAAAACATAAAAATTAGGATGCTTTATTTTTACAATCACTTTTACTTCCTAAAAAATAAACCTGAGTTTTCTGTGGTATAAATTTATCTACACATTTTCAATGTGACTAAGTAAGCAGTACATTCATGTTATTTTCCTGAGCACTTTTCATTTGATGAAAGTATATCAGATTTTTGAAACTATCATAATTTTAAATCAGATTATATATTGATAGGCTAGCTTTAAAATACTTTAAAGTAAAATATTAATAATTTATGCTTTAGAAATACAAAATTTTAAAACATGATAATTTCACTAATAATTTAAAAATAAACCTGGACTGGGCAAATCTGACATTTCAATCATAATAGTATGCGCAAGCAAATTTTCATTTACTCTTTTTACTTTAAGTTTCCACACTAGGTACTGGATTATAAACAGACTAGAACAGATTGGCAAGAGTGATCATTGTACTGCTAAACCAACCTAGCCAAGTCATTACAAAGAAAATTGATTTGTAAATATATTCTACTTACATTAGATGCTGGACTGTAGTAAATATATTGCTACTATGGCATTGTAATGCCAATTTTATGTCTATTTTTACTTCTATAGCAATATAGTATAGTAATTTGGGTTGGGTGAATATTGCATGCTTTGCAAATAAGGTTTATTTTAGAGTATGGCTTATTGCACAATATAGTTCTTGGATATAATGGTGTTCTTCCTGGAAATTTCAACCAGAATTAAAAATAAACATCTATACAATAATTGAAAATATCTATCTCCAGAGTAGACAATATATTCAGAATCCAGGAATGGATCATTAAATAAGATATGCTCAGAGTATAACAAGATCTACCCCTGCAAATATTTACCCTTGAAAATGTTTTGTTTTTATTATTGCTATATAAATTTAAAAAATAATTCTGTACCTAAAAATTTGGTTTCATGACTCTACCCCTCCCAGGGGGCCAACATTGATTGAGCACTGATTCATCATTAGGAACTTCTAAGATTCAGAGAAAGATAATATTTAAAGTTGGAGGACTTCTCTCTGACATTGAAATTGGGATGTTACTTTGATCAGATAAAGGATACACTATACATGAGGATAACGATAGTTACACACAATAGAAATTCCATTTTTTCAAAAGAAATCTATAAATGGGATCACCTTTTATTACTCTTTTGACTTGAGGTGAACGTAAAGTGGACTTTACATTTATATCTATTCAAGTCAGACACACTTAACTCCACATGGTGCAATTCCAGGAGTCCCTCTGGAAAGACTGCTCAGCCTTAATGAATGCATAGGCTTGCTTTATGTTTTCCCAAAGCCAAGCAAGGCTCGGTTTGAGCTTGGCTAATATCCAGGTTAGGAGAGCAGAGAAACATGAGATGACTGTGAATATATTAATCAAAAATGCAGAGCACTGCTAGTTTTAAAAGAAGAAAAGAGATAGTAGGTTGCCACTTCAAAAAGTGTCATGGGAATCTAATGAACATGTAGCATACAGACCAATTAGCTAATGCTAAAGCAGCCCTGAGAGTTTGTAAGGATCCATAATGCATGCATGATAAGTCGTTTTAGTCATGCCTGACTCTTTGCGACCCTGTGGACTGTAACCCACCAGGCTCCTCTGTCCATGGGATTCTCCAGCAAGAATACTGGAATGGCTTGCAATGTCCCCCTCCAAAGAATGTTCCCAATCCAGGGATTGAACCCCTTTCTTGTATGTCTCCTCCATCGGCAGGCAGGTTTTCTTTTGTTTTACCTCTAGAGCTATCTTGGAAGACCTAGGATGCATAAAGTAAAGCTCAAATGTCAGAAATTTTCTGGGAATATATTTACCCAGGGATCAGGAATATAAATTTACTTTGCTTATTAGATCCTGCTTATTTAAGTCAAGATCTGGATTTTGAGTGATTTGAGAAATCAAATTTGAAGAAGACAGAGTCAAGTCAGCTAAGTAGCTATAACAAAATTTTAACACTACAATGATTTATTATTACTTAGACCAAGCTGATTATTCCAGTCCTATGAAACTTAACTGACATGAAGAAGTTTAGGCAAGCAACAGTAGACCAAATGGCTAGAGATGCCATGTAGCTTGAGAGGAACTGGCATACTGACCACCAACAAGGATTTTTAGTCTGGAAAATGTCCTACAAAATGCATCAGATCACCAGCCCTGGTTTGGTAATGATGTGCGATCATATTGAGTTTGTTATTAAGACATCTGTAGTTAAATTTGTCAATTTTTCATTTTAAAATTCTTTAACTTAATATTTAATCTCTCTCAAAAGCAAGAAACATGCATGACAGAATTAAACAAAATATTGGGTTGGCCTCCAAATTCCAGAAGACACTACAGAAAAATGCAAACAAACTTTTGCACAAACCAGTATATTGAGTACCTACTATGTACAGGGTGCTTGGAGATAAAAAATAAATAAAGCATAATATCTTTCCTCAAGAAATTTAAAGTTATTATAGAAGATAAGTATGTCCACCAGTTCACAACTAACTAACGAAGAAAAGAGTTAGTGTTAAGTCAAAATATGTGCTATAATAAAACAACCTGCTAGTGTCCAATTTGTTGATTCACGACAGAGAAATTGTTGCTTAAAGGAAGTTTGGAGGTTTCAGATCTTGTAGGGTTTTCTCTTTCATTTCCCATAATATTTTTTCCAAACAATGGAAAAAAATATAGTCAGAAAAATGTTGCTATGTGTTTTTGCTTCAAAGTGGTGGGGAGTCTTAGTACTAAAAGTGAAACAGAAGATATCAAAAAGAGAGACACACACACAAACTAGCATTTCTGTAGTTAGAGTTATTACTTATATATAGTGTATTGGCTGAGGCTCCTATTTTTAAAAATCTGGTTAGTAATTCTTACATAGTTCTTACTCTGTTTTACGGTCTACTGCTAAAGCACTATCTCTTCCTTTGCCTTTCAAACAAACAGTGCTTTCAAGTTAAACTGCTCACTTGTATAATACTTTGTCCTACTCCTCCCTGTTCAAACACACTAAGAACTAGATCTATTCTCTGTTGCCCTCAATAAAATACATCTATTTAACGAATTCGCCAGGTGATTGTCTGCAAATATGTGATAACCTAAGGATGAGGTGGTAAATGTGTTTAATGCTACATTTATTAACCCTTATCTAATAGCTGCCTTTCTTATAGGCACTGGGTTAGAGTTCAGGCACTTTGTTAGTTACTCTCTCTCTCTTTTCTCATTTCATACCCAATAAAACACTCAGAGAGAGACACTGCATTCTCATTTACATAAGTGGAAACTGAGACACAAAGGTTCAGATAATTTGACTAAGTATTGAACCAAGGTATCTGACTCCAAAACCTGTGCTTTTTCTGCTCCTGAAGATATTTTGTCCTAATTCTGAGATGGAGAATATCTGGGATGTATGCTTTTACTCTTCTCTTCCATGTTCTTGGTGGTCACTGCTGAATAGTCACAATCCCTTTCAGCCCAATACTGTAGCTGCCACTACAAAGCTGACTGAAATTGATATGGGAAATGAGATAGTTTTAGCTCCCTGGCCACAATCCAAATGCGGATTTTTTTTTTCTTATTGTATATGTCTAAATGCCTTTAAATACTTATTTTAAATGATATAAAATTGATACATAGTTGTTTGTAGGTAACATAAAGAAAGCTGAGCACCAAAGAATTGATGCTTTTGAAGTATGGTATTGCAGAAGACTCTTGAGAGTCCCTTGGACAGCAAGGAGATCAAACCAGTCAATCCTTAAGGAAATCAATCCTGAATATTCACTGGAAGGACTGATGCTGAAGCTGAAGCCCCAGTACTTTGGCCACTTAATGCAAAGAGCCGACTCATTAGAAAAGACCCTGATGCTGGGAAAGATTGAAGGCAGGAAGAGAAGAGGATGACAGAGGATGAGGTGGCTGGATGGCATCACTGACTCGATGGAGACATGAGTTTGAGCAAGCTCCAGGAGTTGGTGATAGACAGGGAAGCCTGGCATGCTGCAGTCCATGGGGTGGCAGAGTCGGACATGACTGAGCAACTGAACTGAACTGAACACTTAGCTGAGACTGATGAAAGACAAAAAGAAGACAGAAAAGGGATCAAAGTTCAGTTTTAGCACTGTGGCAGATTTTCTAAAAGAGGTAATTTACAGGGTTAAAAATAAGCTGAAAGAAGTGTCTTTCTACATCTAGATCAGCAATATTATTTGCTTGAACCAAGTGGAAAGACATTATTAATCCTAGGGTGATGATGCATAATTAAACACATAAATGTCAATTTCAGAAATAACCTTGAATTCAACCATAAAATGTATATTTTTGAATAATTATCTCAGTGATAAGACATATAAGGATGTATGGAAGTTGTGAGAGCCACCTGTTTATTTCTTTCCCAAGTTAAATAGCAAACATGACTTTCGGTCAAATTCATGTATTCATTTAGATGAACCCAAAAGTTTTAATGCACCGTGGGTGGTGGGTTTGCTGCTTTTTTGCATTAAATGAATTTCTAAGGACTCTATTTCATAAAACAGGTATATACATAAAATTATTCTTTATTATTCATTTATCTTATATTTTTATTATTTAACTTTTACTTTATAACAATTAAACCAGTGGGGAGTATAACAAATTAAGATTATTGGAGATTAGTATATATTATACTGTAAAATATCCATGTATATTTTTTCCATTGTAAAATGTAGCAATAGGGTGATAGCATATACACTTTTTCTTTACTGTATCTTTGCCAAAACTGCCAGAAGAATATTCCATCAATTTAACTGAGAACACTTTATTGTAGATGTGTATTAATAAAAACAGCCTTCTCAACCAACATTTATGCTGGAGTGAAAAGAAATGAAATTTACATCACTGACAAGCAATAACAATAGTAACAATTACAAAAATAACAATGACATTCTAATATTTATATACTACTTTGTTGGTTTATAAAGCACTCTGCACACACTTTGCTCATTTAATCTTCATAACAATAAAAAGCAGTACTTTGCCAACAAAGGTCCATCAAAGCTATGGTTTTTCCAGTAATCATATATGGATGTGAGAGGTGGACTATGAAGAAAGCTGAGCACCAAAGAATCAATGCTTTTGAACTGTGATGTTGGAGAAGACTCTTGAGAGTCCCTTGGACTGCAAGGAGATCCAACCAGTCCATCCTAAAGGAAATCAGTCCTGACTATTCATTGGAGGGACTGATGCTGAAGCTGAAACTCCAATACTTTGGCCACGTGATGCAAAGAAGTGACTCTTTTGAAAATACCCTGATGCTGGGAAAGATTGAAGGCAGGAGAAGTGGATGAGAGGATGAGATGGCTGGATGGCATCACTGACTCAATCGACATGAGTTTGAGTAAACTCTGGGAGCTGGCAATGGACAAGGAGGCCTGGCGTGCTACAGTCCATGGGGTCGCACATGACTGAGCGACTGAATTGACTGAACTGAATAATCGGTAGATTGCTTATAGTGTAGGTCAGTGGTTTTTCACTTCCAGAACTATGATTTGGAAGATCTGGGTGGAGCTAAATCTTATATATTCATCTGCAGGTTAATTCTAAAGGGATATGTCCATGTGCTTAGCCACTCAGTTGTGTCTGACTCTTTGCGACCCCATGGACAGTAACCCACTAGGCTCCTCTGTCCATGTGATTCTCTAAGCAAGAATAATTGAATGGGTTGCTATGTTGTCCTCCAGGGGATCTTCCCAAACCAGGGATCAAACCCAGGTCTCCTGCATTGCAAGCGGATTTTTACCATCTGAGCCACGAGGGAAGCCCAATAGTCATCATCATTATCACCATGGTCATCATTGCTATTGTTAATAGTATTTATAATAATAATATTTATTATTATTAATAAAGGCAGATATTAAAGGGATAATAGAAGTATACTGAGAAGAGAAAAATCAAATGCTTTTAATCAACAGTGTAATACAAGCAAAGGCAAGGCAAAGTTAGCATATTAGTTCGGCTTCACAGAGAGATGGGTCATTGCAAAAGGTACCTATGCCTGAAAAAAAGTACAGAAGGGGTAAATAAGAAGGACAAGAACAGTACATGTCCCGAGGTGCATAAGTTATTTTCTCAAAGTCCTAGTGAGTTCATTTTGATAGGTAAAATATTTTGTGTTAGATATACCAGACACTAGAGAAAATAGCACATGTATATTCTCTGGTTTCTGCCTCAACATTTTTGTAGTTCTAGCCTCCCTGGGGTTGTGAGCCCAGAGCATCTTCACCTCTTCTAAAGGTTTAGAAACAAGTTCTATCCTGCTGTGATTCTAAGAGGACTGATTCCACATGAATTGCCCATCACTTTTCAGGATTTAAGTCTCTCTCACATGAATGTATGAATCACACACACACACACACACACACACACACACACACACACACACACACTTGACCTAATGCTTTAGGACTGAAAAGGAAAGCATTCTTAGATTTAATTTCTGCTTGTCCAAGAGTACACACCAGGAACCCTTTGCTTGTATTGATAAATCTCTTAATTAGACAATGGGATTCACTCTCAATTAGAGAAACAGATTGAGGTGTTTCCTTTGAAGATAAAACTATTGAAAATTGTGTGAAGCAGTTTGGTAGTGAAAAAGGCAATTAGGCATATCACCTGCAGCCTCCTTGCATTTGCAGGAGTGAATGGACAAACAAAAAATTACTCCATTCAAGAGGTAATTCACCAAGGCTCAGAGAGAGAAAGGGAAGAATCAATGCTGATGAGTATTTTACAAATGTCCTCTGAGATTAATTCCCACAAAAAAAAGATAATCACCCTCAGTTACACTACTTTAGTATACTTACCCTGAAACCCCATTGAATTTTTGAAAAAGAAGATGATGATCATGCTTAGAATGCAAGCAGGAACAAGCACTTTTCCACCTTTGCATTTGCTACATCTAAAAATATCTACCGTTTTACTCAGGTAGCCAGCTGTGTTTTGTACCTATATTGTACCCAACTCTATGCATTGTGTTCAGTAGCTAAGTTGTGTCCAGCTCTTTGTGATCCCATGGACTTCAGCCTGCCATGTTTCCCTGACCTTCACTGTCTCACAGACTTTGCTCAAATTCATGTCCATTGGGTTGGTGATGCCATCCAACCATCTCATCCTCTGTCACCCCCTTTTCCTGCTGCTGTCAATCTTTCCCAGAATCAGGGTCTTTTCCAGAGAGTCAGTTCTTCCCATCAGGTGGCCAAATTATTGGAGCGTCAGCATCAGCAATGCTATACTAACTACATAATCACATTCAAATGTGTGAAAAAATAATAATTCACTGTCTTCCAGGTGTTCATTAGCAAGACATGTGGCAGGACATTGCATCAGATAATTAGAGAAAAAATTAAGTCCATGTGTTAGAAAATGTGTAATAGAGAGTTGGGTAGTATGTGTGTATTTCTGTATCTGTGTATTCATGCATGTGTGTCAGGAAGAAGTCCTGTAGAATACTTAGTAACATATTGGAGATGAATCATAAATTAGGTCTTGAAAAGAGAGTAGACTTTGAAGTTGGTTGCTTCTAGAAGATAACAAAAGAACATGTTTAAAAGCCAAAAACCCAATTACTAACTAAATCTTTTTTGTCTATACAATGTCAATTGTATAACTTGATATTTTCATTGAGTTTGACTGGTTATCTGAGTATACAGACCATCTCACATTTTTTTTTACCTCATGCAATAGTTTGCTAATATATATTTTCATTCATAAATTATTCATTATATAGGAAATACTTGTATGTAGCATAATACACTCTCAAGAGCTCAACAAAGATCTGCTGTTCAGAATAAATGCTTCTCCAATTGTTTTTTGCTAAATGATATTACAAGAGTAAAAGCCTTTTACTGCAAAGTAAGGAATAAAGCCTAAAAGTGAAATTCAAGAGGAAAGAGAATGGAGAAATTTAAACACATTTGTATGTGCAAATGAAGCCAACCCTAAGAACCTAGAGATTTCACCAATGACACATCAATGGTGAGGATTTCCATCAAAAATAACTTGGAGCTCCTTTAGACTTATTAAACCTGAGGAAAGAGATCAAAATTCAAGGGGCTAGCAACAAACCACAAGTCTCTCCTGTGTTCATTCAGTTCAGTTCAGTTCAGTCACTCAGTCGTGTATGACTTTTTGCGGCCTCATGAATTGCAGCACGCCAGGCAGGCCTCCCTGTCCATCACCAACTCCCAGAGTACACTCAAACTCATGTCCATCGAGTCGGTGATGCCATGCAGCCATCTCATTCTCTGTCGTCCCCTTCTTCTCCTGCCCCCAATCCCTCCCAATATGAGGGTCTTTTCCAATGAGTCAACTCTTCGCATGAGGTGGCCAAAGTAATGGAGTTTCACCTTTAGCATCAGTACTTCCAAAGAACACCCAGGACTGATCTCTTTTAGAATGGACTCATTGTATCTCCTTGCAGTCCAAGGGACTCTAAAGAGTCATCTCCAATGCCACAGTTCAAAAGCATCAGCTTTCTTCACAGTCCAACTCTCACATCCATAAAACTACTGGAAAAACCATAGCCTTGACTAGACGGACCTTTGTTGGCAAAGTAATGTCTCTGCTTTTGAATATGCTATCTAGGCTGTCTCTTATACACATCTAGATGTGTATAAGAGACAGAGGGACAACAGAGGATAAGATGGTTGGATGGCATCACTGACTCACTGAACGTGAGTTTGAGTAAACTCCAGGAGTTGCTGATAGACAGGGA
>SJYX01008837.1:258771-275051 GCA_006410675.1 Oreotragus oreotragus
GGTAGTTTGAGCATTCTTTGGCATTGCCTTTCTTTGGAATTGGAATGAAAACTGACCTTCTCCAGTCCTGTGGCCACTCCTGAGTTTTCCAAATTTTCTGGCATACTGAGTGCAGCCCTTTCACAGCATCATCATTCAGGGTTTCAGATAGCTCAACGGGAATTCCATCACCTCCACTAGCTTTGTTCGTAGTGATGCTTTCTAAGGCCCACTTGACTTCACATTCCAGGATGTCTGGCTCTAGATGAGTGATCACATCATCGTGATTATCCAGGTCATGAAGATCTTTTTTGTACAGTTCTGTGTATTCTTGCCACTTCTTCTTAATATCTTCTGCTTCTGTTAGGTCCATACCATTTCTGTCCTTTATTGAGCCCATCTTTGCATGAAACGTTCCCTTGGTTTCTCTAATTTTCTTGAAGAGATCTCTAGTCTTTCCCATTCTGTTGTTTTCGTCTATTTCTTTGCCTTGATCACTGAAGAAGGCTTTCTTAGCTCTCCTTGCTATTCTTTGGAACTCTGCATTCAGATGCTGATATATTTCCTCTTCTCCTTTGCCTTTCCCTTCTCTTCTTTTCACAGCTATTTGTAAGGCCTCCCCAGACAGCCATTTTGCTTTTTTGTATTTCTTTTCCATTTCAATGATCTTGATCCCTGTCTCCTGTACAATGTCATGAACCTCCGTCCATAGTTCATCAGGCACTCTATCTATCAGATCTAGTCCCTTAAATCTATTTCTCACTTTCACTGTATAATCATAAGGGATTTGATTTAGGTCATACCTGAATGGTCTAGTGGTTTTCCCTACTTTCTTCAATTAAAGTCTGAATTTGTCAAGAAGGAGTTCATGATCTGAGCCACAGTCAGCTGCCAGTCTTGTTTTTGCTGGGCATAACTAAAACATTTCCAAGGGAGTTTCAATTAAACAATTGGTCAAACATATGGTTTCCTTGAATTTAAAATTTTACTCTATTGTTTAGGTATTATAGATAAGCATCTGTAAGAAGGAATGAGTCAAATGTCTTAGATATTTAAGCATATTGCAGACATGAAGAGAGAATCAACTCATATGACAGTTTGTTGACTTTTAGGATATTTACTAGAATTTGAAAATAAAATATAAATGTCAGAGAAGTTTCTGCATGTATGATTAGTTACTATCATCAACAAACATTTGTCAAAAAGTACCAGACAACCAAGTTTACTTTTGCTGTGCATTTCCTTTTAAAGTAGGCAACACAATGGATACTTCTGTGTTGAAAGGATATTCTGTTGATATTTACCAGATGCCTTGCTATTAAAACATCAGTTCTCCATATTTCATGATGGCAAATCTCAGCACTCAAGAGATTCCCTTGACAGATACTTATTAACATCAGACTTACAACTTACTCTCCAATCAAAGTTCAACTTTTTTTCCTCCTGGGGAAAACACTAACTTTAACAAAGTCTTGTGAACTCATGAGTCTTGTGAACTCATCGATATTTATTCTTTCTTTTGCAACTTTACTTCAGCTGGAGATGTAGAAGACATCAATTTCAAAGTACATAAACAATATTTGCACTGTTTTCGGCTTAATTTTATTTTCCTCAGTTGATTTGAGCTTTTATACTTTGAACTCTAAGCACAGCAATATGACTCTGAGGCTCTAGATTTTGCACAATGTGCTCACTTCAGAGGAACAGTTGTAAAAAAACATGTTGGTAATAAATTATAGGGAGTTCAATGAAAACCCATCCTCATTACAAGAAGACCAACATAAAGAGTTTCTTTCTGATGATATGTCGGGGACAAAATCCTGGGCCCAAATGAGACAAAATCATTGTCTAGTTTTTCAGTCTCATTTTTATTCTTTTACTTTATGTGCCAATGTTAGAAATTTCCCCTTGTCTCCTTTTTTTTTTTTTTTGGTAGTTATTCCTTTTTAAAAATTTTATGAAAGTATAGTTGATTTTCTACGTTGTGTTGGTTTCTGATGTATAACGAAGTATCAACTATTTCCCTATGTCTCCCTATACACACCACAATGATGCTTGGTTTTAACCCTGCTTAGCACTGTCCTCTTTGAAAATTCATTCTTCAAACTCTTCACCACTCAGCTATTGTCACACAGCTCTAACCTTAGCTCTTTCAGAAAGGCATTTTTCTTCCCTTTAATCATTTCCTCACCTCCACCCAGGCTGGTTTAATTCCCATCCCACTGGTTCTCTTAGCTCTAGGAGTGTATATGTCATTTTTATAGTGTTTCATCTTAAGTACATAAAGTTAAAATAATGGAGAGTCAAAAAGAACCTTTCAGAAACGTATTTCTTAGGAAGATGTCCCATTGAAAAGAGATATATGACATCTCAGAGGCAACCCACAAACTGTCTGATTTTTCTTTGTTCATCAAGTGTGACTAAAATATTTCTCAAGGTCTCTTTCAGTTATACAACTTGCCAAATGTATGCTTTTCTTGAACTTAAATTTTTATTCTATTGTTTAGTAGTAAAGACAGGAATTTAGAAATCAAAGTATACTTTCTGAGATTACTCAGGCTGAGGTTGAGTGAAGAGAAGAAAGAGTTGATACTTACAGTGGCTTCCATAAGTAGGTTTTGGGGGAAAGGAGGGATGAGTCAAATCAGGAAAACAATTGTGTTGTTTTCTTTGGGGGAGTCTACCAAACCACACTGGTAGTTGGGAAAAGAGGGCTAGTGACAGTGAATGGCATAGAAATCTCTGGAAAAGTGACAGTTCCCACTGACCTTCCAACCCAAAGCCTCCCTCATATAGCCAAGCTAGTGTCCTTTTCTCTAGGTATCTAGAGGTCCAGGTGGCATTTGTGCATAAATTCATGTGTCTCCAGGCCTCTGGAGATCCTGAAGTCTTCATGATCTCAGTCTTCTGCCTTTGCTACTAGTGATGACATTTCTGAAGCAACTAGGAC
Source organism: Oreotragus oreotragus (assembly GCA_006410675.1). NCBI lineage: Eukaryota > Metazoa > Chordata > Mammalia > Artiodactyla > Bovidae > Oreotragus > Oreotragus oreotragus. The sequence continues at coordinate 261,701 of SJYX01008837.1, forward strand.
AGAGGATAGTAAAGAAATATTTGCTTTGTCATCCCCTTCTCTCTCCATGTATTGTAGGATATACTGTATCTTTGAGGAACAATCACACTGGTGTGGCTTGCCCCATGTGGTAGAACATAACAATTCACAACAGAGTGAAGTCACAGATTTTTGAAGAATGTTTCCCTCTCCTCCTCTCACCTCCCTTTTTACTCCTGTGGTCTTTTCAAAACCTGAAGTTTTCTACTGCATTGAGTTTATAGAAAAACAACATATTTCATGGATGCACCAAAGCTAAAACCTCTCACTTTATTCCATATAGCTTTAAGATAGTAAAGACATTAGTATGCAACCCCATTTAATCATTTTTACTTTAAAATAGAATTTAAATGTAAACAGTATATTAGAAGACCCACAAGAAGAAGATGGATTTTAAAAATGTATCTCAGTATATTGTACATATTTGTCATTTTATTCTTGTTTTGTAACAGTTTCAGTGAAAAAATACAAAATAAAGTCCCATTTTTCTTTAGTAAACAATGTTGGTTAGAGACTTCTTCATTAAGTCAGTTCACTTCAGTTCAGTCACTCAGTCGTGTTTGACTCTTTGGGACCCCATTAATCACAGCGCGCCAGGCCTCCCTGTCCATCACCAACTCTCAGAGTTCAACCAAACTCATGTGCATCGAGTCGGTGATGCCATCCAGCCACCTCATCCTCTGTCACCCCTTAGTCCTCCTGCCCCCAATCCCTCCCAGCATGAGGGTCTATACCAATGAGTCAACTCTTCACATGAGGTGGCCAAAGTATTAGAGTTTCAGCCTCAGCATCAGTTCTTCAATGAACACTGAGGACTGGTCTCCTTTTGGGTGGACTGGTTGGATCTCCTTGCAGTTCAAGGGACTTGAAAGAGTCTTCTTCAGGAGTGGTCCTAAGATGGCAGAGGGAATAGGATGGGAAGACAACTTTCTCCCCAACAAATTCATCAAAAGAACATTTGAATGCTGAGTAAATTCCACAAAACAACTTCTGAATGCTGGCAGAGGACATCAGGCACCCAGAAAGGCAGCCCTTTGTCTTTGAAAGGAGATAGAGAAGTCTTGAGGCTACTGTAAATATAAGACTGAAAACCAGAAGCAGGAGGCTTAAGTCCAAATCCTGAGAACACCAGATAACTCCTGACTCCAGGGAAAATTAATTGATAGGAGCTCATCAAATGCTTCCATACCTACACTGAAACCAAGCACCACCCAAGGGCCAACAAATTCCAGAGCAAGACATACCATGCAAAATCTCCAGCAACACAGGAACATAGCCCTGAGCTTCAATATACAGGCTGGCCAAAGTCACTCCAAATCCATTGACATCTCACAACTCATTACTGGACACTTCATTGCACTCCAGAGAGAAGAAATCCAGCTCCACCCACCAGAAACCCCACACAAGCTTCCCTAACCAGGAAACCTTGACAAGCCATCCATACAACCCCACCCACAGCGAGGAAACTCCACAATAAAGAGAACTCCACAAACTGACAGAATATAGAAATGTCGCCCCAAACACAGCAATATAAACAAGATTAAGAGACAGAGGAATACCCAGCAGGTAAAGGAACAGGATAAATGCCCATCAAACCAAACAAAAAAGGAAGAGATAGGGAATCTACCTGATAAAGAGTTCTGAATAATGATAGTGAAAATGATCCAAAATCATGAAATAAAAATGGAATCACAGATAAATAGACTGGAGAAAAGGATTGAGAAGATGCAAGAAAGGTTTAACAAGGACCTTAGAAGAAATAAAGAGTCAATATATAATGAATAATGCGATAAATGAGATTAAAAAGCACTCTGGAGGGAACAAATAGTAGAATAATGGAGGCATAAGATAGGATTAGTGAGGTAGAAAATAGAATGGTAGATATAAATGAATCAAAGAGGGGAAAAGAAAAATGAATTAAAAGAAATGAGGATAATCTCAGAGACCTCTGGGACAATGGTAAACACCCTAACATTCGAATCATAGAAGTCCCAGAAAAAGAAGATCAAAAGAAAGACCATGAGAAAATACTTGAGGAGATAATAGTTGAAAACTTCCCTAAAATGGGGAAGGAAATAATCACCCAAGTCCAAGAAACCCAGAGAGTCCCAAACAGGATAAACCTAAGGCAAAACACCCTAAGACACATATTAATCAAATTAACAAAGTTAAAACACAAAAAACAAATATTTAAAAGCAGCAAGGGGAAAAACAACAAATAACACACAAGGGGATTCCCATAAGGATAACAGCTGATCTTTCAATAGAAACTCTTCAGGCCAGGAGGGAATGGCAAGACATACTTAAAGTGTTGAACGAAAATAACCTACAGCCCAGATTACTGTACCCAGCAAGGATCTCTTTCAAATACGAAGGAGAAATCAGAAGCTTTACAGACAAGCAAAAGCTGAGAGAATTCAGCACCACCAAACCAGCTCTCCAACAAATGCTAAAGGATATTCTCTAGACAGGAAACAAAAAGGGTGTATAAACCCGAACCCAAAACAATAAAGTAAATGGCAACGGGATCATACTTATCAATAATTACCTTAAACGTAAATGGGTTGAATGCCCCAACCAAAAGGCAAAGACTGGCTGAATGGATACAAAAACAAGACCCCTATATATGCTGTCTACAAGAAACCCACCTCAAAACAAGGGACACATACAGACTGAAAGTGAAGGGCTGGAAAAAGATATATCATGCAAATAGAGACCAAAAGAAAGCAGGAGTGGCAATACTCATAGCTGATAAAATAGACTTTAAAACAAAGGCTGTGAAAAGAGACAAAGAAGGCCACTACATAATGATCAAAGGATCAATCCAAGAAGAAGATATAACAATTATAAATATATATGCACCCAACATAGGAGCACCGCAATATGTAAGACAAATGCTAACAAGTATGAAAGGGGAAATTGACAATAACACAATAATAGTGGGAGACTTTAATACCCCACTCACACCTATGGACAGATCAACTAAACAGAAAATTAACAAAGAAACGCAAACTTTAAATGATACAATAGACCAGTTAGACCTAATTGATATCTATAGGACATTTCAGCCCAAAACAATGAATTTCACCTTTTTCTCAAGCACACATGGAACTTTCTCCAGGATAGATCACATCCTGGGCCATAAATCTAGCCTTGGTAAATTCAAAAAAATTGAAATCATTTCAAGAATCTTTTCTGACCACAGTGTAGTAAGATTAGATCTCAATTACAGGAGAAAAACTATCAAAAATTCTAACATATGGAGGCTGAAGAACAAGCTGCTGAATAACCAAAAAATCACAGAAGAAATCAAAATATGCATAGAAATGAATGAAAATGAAAACACAACAACCCAAAACTTGTGGGACACTGTAGAAGCAGTGCTAAGGGGAAGGTTCATAGCAATACAGGCATACCTCAAGAAACAAGAAAACAGTCAAATAAATAACCTAACTCTACACCTAAAGCAACTAGAAAAGGAAGAAATGAAGAATGTCAGGGTTAGTAGAAGGAAAGAATTCTTAAAAATTAGGGCAGAAATAAATGCAAAAGAGACCATAGCAAAAATCAACAAAGCAAAAAGCTGGTTTTTGAGAGGATCAATAAAATTGACAAACCAATAGCCAGACTCATCAAGAAACAAAGGGAGAAAAATCAAATCAATAAAATTAGAAATGAAAATGCGGAGATCACAACAGACAACAAAGAAATGCAAAGGACCATCAGAGACTACTATCAGCAACTATATGCCAATAAAATGGACAAGGCGGAAGAAATGGACAAATTCTTAGAAAAGTACAACTTTCCAAAACTGAACCAGGAAGATATAGAAAATCTTAACAGACACATCACAAGCACGGAAATTGAAACTGTAATCAGAAATCTTCCAGCAAACAAAAGCCCAGGTCCAGATGGCTTCACAGCTGAATTCTACCAAAAATTTAGAGAAGAGCTAACACCTATCCTACTCAAATTCTTCCAGAAAATTGCAAAGGAAGGTAAACTTCCAAAGTCATTCTATGAGGCCATCATCACCCTAATGCCAAAACCTGACAAAGATGCCACACACACACACACACACACACAAACACACACACAAAAACTACAGGCGAATATCACTGATGAACATAGATGCAAAAATCCTAAACAAAATTCTAGCAAACAGAATCCAACAACACATTAAAAAGATCATACATCATGACCAAGTGAGCTAATCCAAGAAATGTAAGGATTCTTCAATATCCAAAAATCAATGTAATACACAACATAACAAATTGAAAAATAAAAACCAGATGCAGGGAAAGCCTTTCACAGAATTCAACATTTATGATAAAAACTCTCCAGAAGGAACATATCTCAACATAATAACAGCTATATATGACAAATCCACAGTAAACATTATCCTCAATGGTGAACAATTGAAAGAATTTCCCCTAAATTCAGGACATGACAAGGGTGCCCACTTTCACCACTACTATTTAACATAGTTTGGGAAGTTTTGACCACAGCAATCAGGGGAGAAAAAGAAATAAAAAGAATGACTTTCACAGAATTCAACATTTATGATAAAAACTCTCCAGAAGGAACATATCTCAACATAATAACAGCTATATATGACAAATCCACAGTAAACATTATCCTCAATGGTGAACAATTGAAAGAATTTCCCCTAAATTCAGGACATGACAAGGGTGCCCACTTTCACCACTACTATTTAACATAGTTTGGGAAGTTTTGACCACAGCAATCAGGGGAGAAAAAGAAATAAAAAGAATGAAGATTGGAAAAGAAGAAGTAAAACTCTCACTGTTTGCAGATGACATGATCCTCTACATAGAAAACCCTAAAGACTCCACCAGAAAATTACTAGAGCTAATCAATGAATACAGTAAAGTTGAAGAATATAAAATCAACATACAGAAATCAATTGCAATCCTAGACACTAATAATGAGAAAATAGAAAGAGAAATTAAGAAACAATTACATTCATCATTGCAATGAAAAAGAATAAAATACTTAGGAATATATCTACCTAAAGAAACAAAAGACCTATATATAGAAAACAATAAAACACTGGTAAAAGAAATCAAAGAGGACACTAATAGATGGAGAAATATACCGTGTTCATAGATTGAAAGAATCAATATAGTGAAAATGAATATACTACCCAAAGCAATCTACAGATTCAATGCAATCCCTATCAAGCTACCAACGGTATTTTTCACAGAGCTAGAACAAATAATTTCACAATTTGTATGGAAATACAAAAACATCAAATAGCCAAGGCAATCTTGAGAAAGAAGAATGGAACTGGAGGTATCAACCTGCCTGTCTTTAGGCTCTACTACAGAGCCACACTCATCAAGACAGTATGGTACTGGCACAAAGACAGAAATACAAATAAATGGAACAAAATAGAAAGCCCAGAGATAAACCCACGCACCTATGGTTACCTTATCTTTGACAAAGGAGGCAAGAACATACAAAGGAAAAAAGACAATCTCTTTAACAAGTGGTGCTTGGAAAACTGGTCAACCACTTGTAAAAGAATGAAACTAGAACACTTTCTAACACCATACAGAAACATAAACTCAAAATGAATTAAAGATCTAAATGTAAGACCAGAAACTATACAACTCCTAGAGAAGAACATAGGCAAAACACTCTCTGACATAAATCACAGCAGGATCCTCTATGACCCACCTCCCAGAAAATTTGAAATAAAAGCAAAAATAAACAAATGGGACCTAATTAAAATTAAAAGCTTCTGCACAACAAAAGAAACTATAAGCAAGGTGAAAAGACAGGCTTCAGAATGGGAGAAAATAATAGCAAATGAAGCAACTGACAAATAATTCATCTCAAAAATATACAAGCAACTCCTGCAGCTCAATTCCAGAAAAATAAACGACCCAATCCAAAAATGGGCCAAAGAACAAAACAGACATTTCTCCAAAGAAGACATACAGATGGGTAACAAACACATGAAAAGATGCACAACATCCCTCATTATCAGAGAAAAGCAAATCAAAACCACAATGAGATACCATCTCACACCAGTCAGAATGGCTGCTATCCAAAAGTCTACAAGCAATAAATGCTGGAGAGGGTGTGGAGAAATGGGAACCTTCTTACACTGTTGGTGGGAATGCAAACTAGTACAGCCACTATGGAGAAAAGTGTGGAGATTCCTTAAAAAAACTGGAAATTGAACTGCCATATGACCCAGCAATCCCACTGCTGGGCATACACACCAAGGACACCAGAATTGAAAGAGACACGTGTACCCCAATGTTCATCACAGCACTGTTTATAGTAGCCAGGACATGGAAGCAACCTAGATGTCATCAGCAGACGANATACTATTCTCTCAAGTCATCCCACCCTCAAATTCTCCCACAGAGTCCAAAATCCTGTTCTTTATAACTGTCTCTTTGGCTGTCTCACATATAGGATCGTCATTACCATCTTTATAAATTCCATATATAGACATTAATATACTGTATTGGTTTTTACTTTCTGACTTATTTCACTCTGTATAATAGACTCCAGTTTCATCCATCTCATTAGAACTGATTCAAATGCATTTTTTAACAGTTGAGTAATATTCCATTGTGTATATGTGCCACAGCTTTCTTATCCTTTCATCTGCCAATGGACATCTAGGTTGCTTCCATGTCCTAGCTATTGTAAACAGTGCTGCAATGAACATTGGGGTACACACGTCTCTTTCATTTCTGGTTTCCTCAGTGTGTATGGCCAGCAGTGGGATTTCTGGGTCATATGGCAGTTCTATTTTCAGGTTTTTAAGGAATTTCCACACTGTTCTCCATAGTGGCTGTACTAGCTTGCATTCCCACCAACCGGGTAACAGGGTTCCCTTTTCTCCATACCCTCTCCAGCATTTATTGCTTGTAGACTTTTGGATAGCAGCCATTCTGACTNTCTATTTTCAGGTTTTTAAGGAATTTCCACACTGTTCTCCATAGTGGCTGTACTAGCTTGCATTCCCACCAACCGGGTAACAGGGTTCCCTTTTCTCCATACCCTCTCCAGCATTTATTGCTTGTAGACTTTTGGATAGCAGCCATTCTGACTAGCATGAGATGGTACCTCATTGTGGTTTTTACTTGCATTTATCTGATAATGAATGATGTTGAGCATCTTTTCATTGTTTGTTAGCCATCTGTATGTCTTCTTTGGAGAAATGTCTGTTTAGTTCCTTGGCCCATTTTTTGATTGGGTCATTTATTTCTCTGGAATTGAGTTGCATGAGCTATTTGTATATTTTTGAGATGAATTCTTTGTCAGTTGCTTCATTTGCTATTATTTTCTCCCACTATGAAGGCTGTCCTTTCATCTTGCTTATAGTTTCCTTGGTTGTGAAAAAGCTTTTAAGTTTATTTAGGTCCCATTTGTTTATTTTTCCTTTCACTGACATTACTCTGGGAGGTGGGTTATAGAGGATCCTGCTGTGATTTATGTCAGAGAGTGTTTTGCCTATGCTGTCTTCTAGAGTTTTATAGTTACTGGTCTTACATTTAGATCTTTAATCTATTTTGAGTTTATGTTTGTGGACGGTGTTTTAAAGTGTTCTAATTTCATTCTTTTACAGGTGGTTGAAAGTTTTCCCAGCACCACTTGTTAAAGAGATTGCCTTTTCTCCACTGTATATTTTTGCCTCATTTGTCAAGGTGTCCATAGGAGCATGGATTTATCTCTAGGATTTATATTTTGTTCCATTGATCTACATTTCTGTCTTTGTGCCAGTGCCATACTCTCTTGATGACTGTAGCTTTGTAGAATAGTCTGAAATCAGACAAGTTGATTCTTCCAGTTTCATTCTTCTTTCTCAAGATTGCTTTGGCTATTCAAGGTCTTTTACATTTCCATACAAATTATGGAATCATTTGTTCTAGTTCTGTGAAAAATACCATTAGTAGCTTGATAGGGATTGCATGAATCTATAGATTGCCCTGGGTAGTTTATTCACTTTCACTATATTGATTCCTCCAATCCATGGACACGGTATATTTCTCCATCTATTTGTGTCATCTTTTATTTCTTTCACCAGTGTTTTATAGTTTTCTATATATGCCTTTTGTTTCTTTAGGTAGATTTATTCCTAAATATTTTATTTTTTTCATCACAATGGTGAATGGAATTGTTTCCTTAATTTCTCTTTCTGTTTTCTCATTGTTAGTATATAGGAATGCAAGGGATTTCTGTGTGTTACTTTTATACCCTGCAACTTTACTATATTCATTGATTAGCTCTAGTAATTTTCTGGTGGTGTCTTTAGGATTTTCTATGTAGAGGATTATATCATCAGCAAACAGTGAGAGTTTTACTTCTTCTTTTCCAATCTGGATTCCTTTTATTTCTTTTTCTTTTCTGATTGCTATGACTAAAACTTCCAAAACTATCTTGAATAGTAGTGGTGAGAGTGGGCATGTGGGCACCCTTGTCTTGTTCCTGACTTTAGGGGAAATGCTTGCAATTTTTCACCATTGAGGATAATGTTTGCTGTGGGTTTATCATATATGGCTTTTATTATGTTGAGGTATGTTCCTTCCATACCTGCTTTCTGGAGAGTTTTTATTATAAATTGGAGTTGAATTTTGTCAAAGGCTTTCTCTGCATCTATTGAGGTAATCATATGGTTTTTATCCTTCAATTTGTTAATATGATATATCACATTGTTTTCTAACCTGTGCACTTTCCCTCTTACATGACACACTACATCCATGAAAGTTCCTTCCAGACACTGAAGAACAAAAAGCCTCTGAAACTAGAAAACCTAACTCTTGATCAGCAATGCTTTCAGAGAAAGGTCTTGATCAAAAGGTGGAAATGTAAAAATAATAATAATTATAATTAATAAGTAGAAACCCAAATTAAATAGAATGGGGAGACCATAAGAGAGAACTTTCATATTCTACAGGAATAGCAGTGCCCAACAAAAGAAAGATTCCTCTTGTTTAGTGGCAAGGACTCAGCTAATGAAAAGCCATGGACTATGTTTACTCTAGCCCTCCCAATTTCCTTTTAACCTCTTTTAAAGTGTCCTTCACTTGCCTTGCAGGGACTTGCATGAGGCTTTCCATGGTTGCTGACCTTGAATTGCAATTTCCTACTGATCCCAAACAAATCCACTTTTGCTGGATAAATATCTGGCAGTCTATTTTTTCCAGTCAAAAACATAAATGTCATAATTTTTCTATGGATACTGGGAGATGATTTATGTACAGATGTTTCACAGTATCCACAGAGGATTAGTTGCTGGATACCCCATAAGTAGCAAAACCTGTGAAGGGTCAAGTCCTTAATACAATGATGTAGTATTTGCATATAACCTATGCACACCCTCTGAAATACTTCTAATACTTATAATTTATCTCTAGAATACTTATAATACTTAGTACAAAACAAATGCTATGTAAATATTTACCAGCATGTGGCAAATTTGAGTTTTACTTTTGGTAAGTTCTTGAATTAATTTTTTAATATTTTCAAACTGCAGTTGGTTGCATCTGCAGATGATNCCCTCTGAAATACTTCTAATACTTATAATTTATCTCTAGAATACTTATAATACTTAGTACAAAACAAATGCTATGTAAATATTTACCAGCATGTGGCAAATTTGAGTTTTACTTTTGGTAAGTTCTTGAATTAATTTTTTAATATTTTCAAACTGCAGTTGGTTGCATCTGCAGATGATGAAACTGTGGAAACGGAGAAATGATTGTACCAACACTGACAATGACAGAGACTAAGTGCATGCCAAATCAAGGCAACCTCCTTTCATTACATCTTTACCACTTTACCCCATATTACTAAAATTTCAGAAATATAGAAAGTTAAATCTGTTATTATGAGTCCTATTAGAAGTTTAGTGAATAAATACTGACAAAAGATGCTACCAATACTTACCAGTAAACTACCAGGCTATTCCCAAAGATAACATGAAAAGGGATAGACACTATATCTCTCCAACAAATGGTTAAAAATTAAATAACACAGGTAGAAAATTTGATGACTTACAGATAACTCACCTCACTAATTATTTTTATACTTCCAAATCAGAAAAAAATTTGTTTACCCCATAACCTGTGGCCATGCTATTGGCAAGAATTGGCATGAAAGATAAAAAGGAAGCATAGTATGTCATCATTCATCTAGAAGAATTTCTAAGCCTATTTTGGAGATAACACTGAAACATACGGAAAAATTAGGAAACAAAAGAAGATAGTATGGGTGCAAGTGCCAGTCTGAGTGGTACAAGTAATTAACCATCTGATACTACCAGGCCCCATAAAACAACTTATCTATAGATGATCCTTAAATTGTTCAAGTCAAAGATTTCTCCTTAAATAATCTATTGATATCTTTTAGTTCAGTTCAGTTCAGTTCAGTCACTCAGTCATGTCCGACTCTTGGTGACCCCATGAATCACAGCATGCCAGGCCTCCCTGTCTATCACCAACTCCCTGAGTTCACTCAAACTCATGTCCATCGAGTTGGTGATGCCATCCAGCCATCTCATCCTCTGTCATCCCCTTCTTCTCTTGCCCCCAATCCCTCCCAGCATCAGGGTCTTTTCCAATGAGTCAACTCTTCGCATGAGGTGGCCAGAGTACTGGAGTTTCAGCTTCAACATCAGTCCTTCCAATGAACACCGAGGACTGATCTCCTTTAGGATGGACTGGTTGGATCTCCTTGCAGTCCAAGGGACTCTCAAGAGTCTTCTCCAACACCACAGTTCAAAAGCATCAATCATTCGATACTCAGCTTTCTTCACAGTCCAACTCTCACATCCATATATGACCACTGGAAAAACCTTAGCCTTGACTTTACAGACCTTTGTTGACAAGGTAATGTCTCTGCTTTTCAATATGCTATCTAGGTTTATTGGTATCTAATATCAAATACAGATGCTAAATGCCACTGTCCCCCCAAATCAGGCTTAGAATAACTCATTAACAAACCCTTTAAAATAATTAAACAAAAATTATACCAAGGAAAGAATTTGTATTACATATAAAACCAGGTACATCAGTGGAGAGTAGTCAGTGACATAATCTAGTTATATCTAACTCTCCACATGTCTATCACCATGTCAACAAAGCCTGATTCTTATTTTCTTTGCCACTCAGAAAACATTCCTAAATCTTAACCATATATAACTCTCATAGTTTGATGTGATCAATAATTGACACTTTTTTCCTCAGTACTGAGTTGTAAACCAATTGAGGGGTAAAGAAGCAGTAAGGCAGCTGTAGAACTAAATGTCAGCATTATTATTGATGGAGCTGTTGAAGAACTTGCATCAGATGTGTGTCAAAGGTGGAATTCTTAATGCTGAACTCCAGTAATAGACAGTGTGTGGTAAAACACTAGCATCTTCCTGCAGGGAAATAGCCAGGCCTTGAAAGACTTATGATACAATGTAGCTGAGTAAAATGAATGTTCTCTCTAAAGAGACTGAGCTTAAAGAGAAAGAGAGAAAGTACTGAGTTCTGCATGCCCAGTTCTTTCTCTTGAGTTCACCAGCTGGATACTTAATTGATCTTCCTTTGAGAGAGGGATTCAATAAGGGAAAATACAGAGAAGCCAGGAGTTTCCTAGTTGAAGTTCCTATACAGAGACATTCAGGATTAAAGAGATGTTTCAGATATTTCCTGCTCTCTTCCACCCCTCATAACATATACTTTCAAGCAAACCTTATTCTATGAAAAGGTAATGCAATATATAGGCAGTATGAGTAGCAGTAAAGAATTCAGGATCTGGATTGAGACACAGGAAAGTATGAATTCCAGCTCTACAACTTACCAGCTGTATGACATGAGACAAGCTAATCTTAGAGTTTCCATTTCCCCATCTGTAAATAACAGTATAATCATAATACCTAATTTATAGAGTTATTTTGTGAGGGTCATATTAGTTAATCCATGTAAAGCAACTAGTAGACAAATACATGATGAAATACTCACTGATTTTAGTTTCAAAGACTAATTTTTCTTTTTAGTTTATAAACAAGTCTGTGTAGTATGATTAGAAGGATACTTGAAAATTTCACCTATTTAAGTAATCTTTCCTGAACCATATTTCCCTAAAATCATTACTATAAAAAGAATAATCTTTGTTATTAAATTTAGGTTGTAGGTCTCCATAAGACTCATTTCAAAACAATTAACCCTTTGGAAAGATAACTGAGAAGTACATGGAATCATGATCACATAAGCATGGTTTCACTGATTAGCTGGCTAGTAGAGAGTAGGATTCTAATAGGGTAGGGCACAAATACATCAGATTTTGATAAGAAAGAAGCTTAGGAAAGTTTGGATGGCAAACTTGCCTATAAAAAGTCTAAGAACAGAGATTGGGAAGATGTAAAATACACAACTTTACTTTTTTATCATTATGTCTTGGGCTATTCCAAATTATATTAGAGACACGTGTATCTGACACAACTGTTTCTCCATGGAGTACTATAATTTGACCTATTTGAGACCTGCAACTAGCTATGCCTTCAGATATAACTTTCAATGATTTTCTTACATTCTCTTATATATGTCTACTAAATTCTCAAACAATGATAAAATCTCTTTCCTGTGATATAACTGTTTTCAACTAACTGTAATTTTAAACACACTTACCCGATTTCCACTGATACTATTCTACTTTGCTTAGCTGTTTAGTAGCAGACTGAGTTTATTTTTACTGAGAAGTAAAAAAAAAAAAAAAAGAGCTAACATAAAAGACAGTGAATTCATTCTCGAAGTTTCCTATTCCCTAATGTACATTCCTTTCTTATTTAATTACTAGTGCCTGGCTGTTCACTTTTTTTTTTTGTATTTATTTATTTTTTTACATGAACTCCCACACATGAACCCCCCTCCCACCTCCCACCCCACATCTTCCCTCCAGATCATCCCCATACACCAGCCCCAAGCATCCTGTATCCTGCATTGAACATAGACTGGCAATTCATTTCTTACATGATAGTATACATATTTCAATGCTATTCTCCCAAATCATCCCTCCCTCTCCCTCTCCCTCTCCTTTTCCCTCAGAGTCCATAAGTCCACTCTACACATCTGTATCTCTTTTGCTGTCTTGCATACAGGGTCCTCATTACCATCTTCATTACCACCTCATTCACCTAGTTTCTGTTACCTCTAACTTGTTTAAATAGCTCTTAGAAAATAAATGCACTGTAATTGTTAAATATAGATTTGAGAAAGCACATATTTATTTTTTTTTTAAATTTTTTTTGTATTTATTTATTTTTTTACACGAACTCCCAAACATGAACCCCCCTCCCACC